>RJWT010019695.1:0-18283 GCA_004365215.1 Cuniculus paca | reverse complement strand
AAAAGAAAGTACAATCTTTCAAATGTTCAATATAAAACATATAAAGATTATATTCTCAAAATAAGCAACTTAGGTTTCTAAAATTAAATTATTTGGGAATTGGAGTCATCTTTGTGGTTTAATATAAATTGTCACAAGTTGTTATGACACATTTTATGAGGTCCTTTTGCATTTTTCCTCCTGCTCACTTGAGGATCAGATACAGCTGGCAACTCATTTATGTCAAGGACGTTTATTAATCACTTCCCATTATTTCAGTTATGATGTATGAAGGCTTTCACATTTGTGAGATTTCAAAAGTATCTAAAACTGATGATTCCCATTCCCTCATTTAAAACCTATTATGAAATGCTCTCCTGAGAAAACAGACACCTGGGCCCAGTTTAGTAACTTCTGGTCATCCAATGTTTCTGAAGACAGCTGAAATTTGTTTATGACCTACTGTTACTTCTCTACCACAGTACTCTCCTACTAAATTTATTCTTTTTTCTTAAGAATGTATCTTTTAAAGTAATTAATTGTTGATCCAATATAACATGAGCTTTATTTAAAAGTTTTTTCTGTCAAGTTTTTAATTAGGTTTAAAAGAGGGACTCAAGTAATGTGTATGTATTCCAAACAAAATGCAAATATTCAAACATCTACAATAATGTTAATATATTTGGTATTAATAGTTTCTTTTGATACATAATGATTGTTTTTTAAATGAATAAATATGTAACAATGGAGAATTGGGCTAAATATACTGTCATTCAGATTAGTATTTTATATACTTTTTATGGTTTTAACATTTTTATTTTGACAAAAATAAAAGTAACAATCATATAAGTAATAGTTTCACCTTATCCCCCTGAAATTGATGAACATATTTACATAATTATCTCATTGTATTTTATTATTTAAGTATACATGAAATTAAAAGACATTGAGGGTAAGTAAATAAATACACTGAAGGATATCTTAAAGAACACAATATTTCTATTGAATTAAATCCAACAATGCTCAACACGTATGATCAAATTCCTGCCTCACACACAAGTAAGAGCACTTCAAAACAAGCACTGAGAGATTTTTACAGATTGGTGATTTAAATAGTTGCAATATGAAATGTGAGGAGTGACTGTTTGAAAATGCAAATAGAAACCAAAACATTGTTAAACTGAGAAATAGCTGAATACAATATAACTAGAAATCTAAAATTATACAAAGGTGTTTTTGAGTGTATCCATATTCCATCCAGACAAAATTATCAAGGCATTATGAACAAGATATTTAGTTTTGACTAGTAGATGTTATGCAGTCCAAATCAGTTTTCGCTAAAGTGATTTGGTTGAAATATAGGTTTCATTTATCACTTCGTTATAAATTATTATAATAAATTTACTATCTTAAACTTATGCAGTGTTGTATACTCACACTATTCTAATTGGAGAGTTAAAAGATGATCATGCTTAATTTTTTGAAAGGTCAGAATATTATGACACCTAATACACAACTAATAATTCTAGGTAATTGCATGTGTCTAGCCATCTGGTCAATAGATGGTTTGTGAATTAGATGGGATTGACTCATACATATGTTGACAACCATAATAAAACGATATAGTATAGGCTGACATATATTCACTTGTAACTTTCTTGGCATGAAGTAAAATAATTTTTTATGACCAGTCAAAGGAAATTGGATAGTATGAATTTCAGAGACAAAAGGCGGTTTTATGTCAAAATACGGAACATCCCAGCCCATAAACATTCATGCTAGTTACAGTCATCAGTGGCACATTGCCATTGTGGCTAAAAAAGTGTCTCATTTCCACTGATTGACATTAATTAACATTATCCATTAATGACAAAACTTGCTTTGTCCTGATGCTACACATACCGATCAACATTAGAGTGAACAAATTTTCTTTGTAATGAGTTTACGTTTTTGGAATGACTTGGAAAAATTCCCCATTATCATTCTTGGAATATCATATGAAAAATAGCAAATATGAATCCTGATGAATTTTGTGCCAACCACATTGCATCAATATTCTTGACTGTGGTTGTCTGAAATGGAAGAATTTATTGTGCCAGAAATGCTACAAATGTTAGACAAAAAGGACCAGATCCTGGGACAACTTACTGCAATTTCTAGCAGCAAGTATAGATGTATAGATAGTGGTTAGAAGTATTCATTAGACCTAAACTTGAGAATATTTTTATAATGCAGTTTTTATGAAGGAAAGCATAAATTGCTTACATTTAACCCTACATTGTCTACAGGTAAGGGTGAGGAATACAAAACAGGAAATTTGGAAAAGAGGGTTGTTCATAAGGAAAGAAGAAATTGTTGCTTATTGATTGCTTGAATTTGTAAGTAGAATGTAGAGGTCCATAGAGTATCATGATGCGATTTGAGTAAAGATTTCAATACACGTCAAAGAATGAGAAACAGTCTGTTATCAAGTCTCACATGTAACCTGATTAAGTTTCCTTAGTTTTTACCTTCTTCCACCTTCTAGTCCAAGTACTTAAATTTAGGGCAGGCATCCCAGACATTTCTCCTACCACTGACTTCTTACTACCTCTCTGCCTCCTAGACAAACCATGATTTCAAGTACTGAAAACTGATAATTCTATTGTCTAACTTGGTGTATGTGAACTTTATGAGATGCTGCCATCTGTTATGAATCAACTAGATTCTCTTTCTATGGCAACTTTTTGCACACATTTCCATATTTAGGTTTCCATTGTGAAAAAAAGTTCTATGGATGTTATTGATATTTTGGTAATGGAGACAAACTATAATGAGGTACAGATTTAAGTTAAGAAAATTATTTACATTATTGTTTTAATGGTGTTTTTTGCTCGCTAAAAAAATCCTTGTCATACAGAAACCTTTCTTTTATTGTCTCCCATAATCATTTTTCACGGTAAAATCATTGAGTATATTTATTTTCTAAACAGGTGAAATTTTTTTGTCTTATTCAGATTCATCTACTCTTCCTCCTTTATGCATTGAAAATTAAAGAGAAGAATAAGAAGCATGCTGTGAAACACACTCTCAGATAGTCTTTATAATATTCAATTAGCACCTAAATCAATATAACCTTCAGGACACAGAAGACCAAAACCTATGGACAATAAAATAAGAAAGGAAGTATTACTACAATATAAGAGCTGAAAATTTAGTTGACAAAGGTCAGAAAATAATGACAACATAAAAATATTTCTAGAAGTTATTTTACAAAGCAAAAGAAAGGTAAATATCCACTTCTATATATCAAAGACACTTACAAGAACCAAGGTGTAGAAGAAGATATTTGTAGAATAACATAGTGCCAATTATATTTCTTTATGTAAACAAATATGTTTCCTTTTCACACACTTGATAAAAATGAGATTTTCTTTCCTATCCATTTCTTTTATTTTATTTAAGGGAGTAAAACAGAACAGTAAAATGAAACAAAACAAAGCAGTAATAGGACAGTAGGAAATCCACAATCATTACTATATTGCATATTATTATCCTCTAACTAGTTACCCAGACCACTGGCCCCAGGCCTGCAAAGTCAAATCAAACAACATTAATATCGGGTTGCTTCCCAACTTGAGTTACTTCAGTTATTATAATCTCAGACTATTTTGTGCCCAGTTGCTTACAGGTGGGGCGTGGGGGCAGGAGGCAGAGGCAGCGTCCTTGCTGTTTCTTACCAGCCAGCGGGCCCTCCGCCTGCACACAAGGAGGCTGCGTGGCTTCCTTGCTGCTTCTCCCCAGTCGATAGGGCCTCTGCCAGTAACAGGGAAGCTGCACGGCTTTCTTGCTGTTTCTCCCTGGCTGACAGGGTTTCCCCTGGCACATGGGGAGACTGCACAACCTCCTTACCACTTCTTGCCAGCTGATAATGCCTCCATTGGCACACAGGGAGGCTGCACGTCTTCCTTGCTGCTTCTCCCTGGCCAGTGAGGCCTCCACTGGCACCCAGGGGAGCTGCAGAGCTTCCTTGCTGCTTCTCCTCAGTGGCTGGCAGAACCTTGGCCAGGACATGGATTTGGGGCCGTATTGCTTCCCTTCTGTTTCTTCCTATCCCGCAGGTCCACCACCCCTGGTTTTCTTATTTTTGCTGAATTCCTGAATTATTACTCTCCATGGGCTTCAAATCTCAGTTCAGATCCTTCCTGTGTCCAGGAGACCCACCTCTCTCCTCCTTCTCTTCCTTATGTTGTTATATTCCAAGATCTGGACACAAAACCTTGGAGAGTTTTTTTCCTCTGATGCTCAGCACTCTACCATTGTCCCAGAAGTCTGTTTCTTATACCACTCAATTCAACCATATTGGTTTTTAGTTATTTTTAAATAATTCATTTGTAACAAAGAATATTTAATAACAAATGTCAGATTGGAAGATTATTAGAAGTAACATAAAAAATATTTTTGCATGTTTAATGTTTCTACTGAAACATGGTAAAAATCTGGGATATAATCTAAGATAGATGAATAAATAAAATAACCATATTGTAGAAAAGATAACGCAGAAGAAATATGGAAATGCTAGAAGGTCAGGAAGATATATCCTTAAACTTCTTGCATAACAAAAACTTAAATTAAGGTGAAATTTATTTTAAAATGTCATTGTTCACATAGAAGTGCCATATTTAAACAATGCAGGAGCTACAGGATTTAAGAAGCAGAATTCGAGTAAAATATGATTTAGGTATTTAAAATGAAAATGATTCTATAGCCTAATTACATACTATTTGAAATGGAAATATTTACTGCTGCCCGACAGAGGCTTGCAAATGAATATGTATTTATCACAAGGTCAAGTAGAGATGGGCATGTATGGTAAACAGGTTAGCATATAAGACATTGAGGTATAGGGCGGAACTCCAGAGGCAGATTGCCCCCTATCAAAGTCCATTCCTGCTTCTACTTAACCGTGTGGACTTGACATCCTTCAAGACATAAATATCAATAAGCCTTAGTTAAGTTAAATATAAATTGAGACAATCATAATTTATTTATGGGTACTAGCCAGTGTATAATACACTTAACATTGGGAATACACAGAAAGCACTCAATAATTACTCTTAGCTGTAATTGCTAAATGTCAAAAATTTCCTGGAGGTGAAATGATACACACACATACACAAAGCTACAATTTAAGTACTATTATTATCTCTGATGATTTTCTAAACACTACATTTGACAGACATATGAAAAAATTATGAAAAGAGAAAATGAAAGAGTACTGCTTTGAACACTTCCCTTTAAATGAGTCACAATATTCAACAACTACAACTTGAAAGAGAAGAGGTTGATTTTTACTGTTACAGTCCCGGGGTGGCTGGTTTCAAAGGAAACAGCATGATGGAAGAAAACAGTTTACATCATGGTGGCCAGGAAAGAGACAAGACTGGAGAAGGGAAGAAGACAAACACTTCCAGGCCACATCTTCAGTGACCACCCTCTTCTGACCAGATCCCACCTCTTCGCACAAGTCAGCTTTATCGCCCTCATGATTCAATCCCTTTCCAAAACCTCACCTATGAGCACAGGTCTTTGTAAATCCATTATTTGAATCTGGATTATTATTTGTAAATGTATTATTTGAATCTGAATTCAAATAATAACAGGTACTATGAATTACTGTGTGATATCTCTGTATTCCCATTCTCAGGTCTGCCTTCCCTGCCACTGGCCAACTCAGATAAAAAATATTGTTTACAAATGAATCTGAGGAGTTCAGACTCTTAGGAACAGATCAAGATTCATAATGTTAAAGAGTGAACATGGAGAAGCTAATGGGGAATACACAGAATAGGTGCTAATAGCTTCCTGCTTTTTCTCACTTTTAGATGTATGTCATCCCTTCTTCATGTTGTGAATTGAATTATTTTCTTCCAAAATTCATACATTGAAACCTTACTCCTCAGTGTGTTGGTATTTGAAAGTGGTGCTATTAGAAGTTGCTTAGGTTTAGATAAGGTTGTATGGATAAATCTTTCCAAGAGGTTTATTGCCTTTGAAGAACAGACCTTAGGATTTGCATGTGTAGCTTAATGGTGCAGCAGGTATCTAATATGTGCATGACGGGCAATGAAAGGACACAACTGCTAATCCTCACTTTCAATTTCATTGCATGAAGAGACTCATAGCAGCTCAGGAAACCACCCTCTTGTGTGTCAGGGAAGGTTATTCATCTATGAACCTTTTCTGTATATAGTTTCTTGCCCATTCCTCTCCAGCACTGCTCCCTCCTCTGCATTGTGGCCACCATGAATGAAGAGTCTGTGCTTTGCCATTAAGTCCTTGCCTTGGAGCCTGCCAATCACAAACCTAAAACTGAATCATGAGCTAATGTAATCTCTCTCACCTCCTTTAAGATATGAGTGTTGTGTAGTTTGTTTTAAATGGGAAGCATAATACAGAAAATTGGTACCAGATAATTGGGTTCATTATTATAACTGTACTGACCATGTAGTTTGGAAGCCTTTGGAACTGCTTTCCAGGAGGAATTTGGAAGCCTTTGGAGATGGAGGATAGAGAAAAGCTAGAATACTCTAAACAGAGCGTGATTCCAGTGAGAGTCCAGAAGACAACAATGCTGAGGGGAATGTAAACAGTAAAGTTCAAACTCAGGAGGTTTTAAATGAGAACCAGGGCTCCCCTGGCAGTTGAATTGGAGGCCATGTGGGCTGTACTTTGACAGAAAATTTTTCATCATTTTCACATGTTCTGAGGCACTGCAGGAGACTAAGGACAGTGAAGTAATCAATCTGGCAGAAGGAATTTCAAAGCAGTCTAACCTGCAGGCTATGGCAAGGGTACTGATGGCTGCTTTCAGCAGATTCACAGTGAGAATCAAGACAAAAAGCAGAGCTAAATTATTTGAAATACTTATATATTGACCAGAAGGGAATCATGAATTTAATTAGAGCCAAAGGAGGAGTAGCTGCTAGAGTCTAGTAAGATTAAAAAGAAACCAAGTGTTTTTTTAACAGGAACAAAAAGAAAGATATCTTGAATGTCAATTTTTCATTTGAGATCAGAGATTTGGGGACCCCTGTAAGAATGGCCTGCTTAGGGAATTGGTTCCTTGGGATTGATTTTCTGTGCAAAACCATCCGGGGACTCAGAGGCTGCTGCAGTCAGGGATGCCTTGCTACTCCTTCTACTAACAGAAGACCTTGGTTTTGTCTACGCAATGCTAGTTGCCAATGTGATGAAGAGTAAAAAGCTTGTGGGGTCAAAAAGGCTTTCACTCAGATTTCTAAAGAAAGGATGGAAATTCAGATAAGTAACCTAGAAGACAATACTGCATAAAGCTGTCAAATGAACTCATATATGCAGGATAGACCCCGAAATATCAGAGATGGTATGAACGTGTGATGTCTGCCCAGGAAAACTAAAATTCATTATTAAAGCCAGGTCAAGAAGGAGAATTTGTGAGCCGCAACTAGCAACACCGTGGAAATGACATTGCCCAAGCCATCTGGAACTCGAATCTCACTGCTGGGTGCCATGTATGTCAGATATAGAGCTACAGAATTTAATGTTTAATTTGCTGCGTTTCAGTCTTGCTTTAGTCAAATTCTTTTCCATCCTCTTTTTTCTCCTTTTTGGAATGGAAACATTTATGCTCTCTCATTGTACCTTGGGGTTATATAACTTTTTTGTTTTGTTTTGTTTTTTTAAACAGAGGTTCACATATAAGAGTTTGTCTTGAGTCTCATCCAAGCCTTCGATTTGGACTTTCTAAACACTGAAAATATTAAGATTTTGGAGAAGAAAATTATTATTGTTTCTGGTGGGACTCAGATAGTTTTTCTTTTTTCTTAAAACAGAATTATGAACTATTATGTATATTTGGAGATTAAGTATTGCTTAAGGAAATGTGTTTGAATTTGAAGTTGACAAGGGGTAAATCCTGATATTAAAAACTTCATCTGATTAAAAAATACATATAGATTATAAAAGCATACCCTGCCTCTGTCTGTGTGGGTCATACAGTCCTGACCTTGGGAACTGTATACTGTTCCTCATGCATTCTTCTCTGGTGCTGTCCCCTTGCAATAGTTTCCTGGATGCCAAGAAATAAGCATCTTTGTTCTGTCATGCCTTCTGCCATGATGTTCTGGTCTTGGAGCCTACTGCAACCTTTGAACTGTGAGTTAAAATAAATCACTCATTTAAATTGTTGGTGTTGAGAATTGTGTTGCAGTAACAGGAAACCTAATATTGAGGGAGAAGAAAACAAACAAAAAAATAAAGTAAGAAAAACAAAACAAAACCAAAACACAAGAGACAGTAGTTCTTCTTTGATCTGCCATGTGAAGATATACAGAAAAGATGACTGCTTGCATGCCAGGAAGCAGGCCCATGTGGAAAGCCAAATATTTCAACATTGTGATTTCTGCATTCCAATAACTATACCATGAAAAATAAATACCTTCTCTTTGAACCAATGAAACTATGCTATTGTGTTACAGCAGTTCGAAATAAGAAAAAAAAATGGCATAAACTAGAATGCATTTAAAAAAAACCAAAAAACTAAAAACTAAAAATCTAGAAGAAGCAGAGATTTCTGTGAACCATTTTTAAAGGTGATTATGGTGAAAGATCAGAAAGAAAAGAGGAGTGTTATAGAGAAACTTCTGTATTTTTAGAAAATACATACACATGATTAAAAATGTTGATAGAGATATTTACTATAAAGATCACTCTGGTAAAGTCACAGGCAGAAATGAATAGTAAAGTGGAAAAGAACTGGATAATTTTTTTGAATAGTTTGTTGACAGTAGAATTTAATGGCGATGAAATTGTTTATTAGGTGAGGAAATTTCTATAAAAGTATTGAAGGAGCAATTTGGAGCCTTCTGATGATATAGAGAGGAATGTGAGAAAAAATTGAAAAAAAAAGAAGGAATTATTTAGCAAAAGTATCTAAAAATTCAAGATTTGGAAAATACTTAGTATGGTAAAAAACAGTGTTTTGAGAAGAGAGCACGAAGTATGTGACCAGAAAGTCATATTTCAGAAAGACTAGCATACCTTGGCAGAAACAGTTCCGGTTTTGATTGAAGAATGTGTAGACAGGACAAATCAAAGACCATGGGACTTCTGAGATCCTACAGCACTGAATCATGGAGCTATTTGGCTTTTAAATAACTAGGTAATAGCCCCCATAACTATCCAGAGATGTCAGGGAAACCTGCTTGATTTTAGAGGACGAGGTCTGTGCTTTAAACAGGTCTCTTAGAATTCTGTGGGCAGGGCGCCACTGAGAAGTTTGCAGATGTGACTTAAAAGATGGGACTGCTCCACACTTTTCTCCAGAAATGAGACATTTACACCTATCTGTGAGACAAACAACTGAATTAAAAAGAATTATTCTTGAGTCCTCAAGACTTTTTTTTTCTTCTTTTTCCAGCATTAGGGGATCAAACTCACAACCTTGTGCTTGCCAAGCAGGTGCTTAGACCACTGAGCCAAATCCCCAGTCCTTTGAGTCTTCAGATCTAATGTCACTTACCTTGTCCTTAGAATGCTATGTTTATCCCACTGCTGTGTTTTGGAGGCATATATCTGGTTTCACAGGTTTACAGCTAGAGAGAAATTTTTCCTCATGATGACTCATCCATAAATATAATCCATGTCTTATTTATATAGTCAGATAAGACTCTGGACTTTCCACTTTAGTGTTTTAGCTGGAATGAGGTAAGATTGTTGATGCTGTAGCGATACAATGAATACTGAAGCATAGGGATAGAATTTTGTGGACTAAATATGTAAACCACATATTGTTTTGTGAAGATTTAACCCCCTAATGTGACATGTATTACCCAATAAATAATTGCATTTATATGTGGCCATGAAGATGAATGCCCCAAATACGTGTTTATAAGATAAAAAGGAGACACGTGAATGTTCTTTTTCTTTCCTGTGAAGATATAAGCAAAATATGGCAATTTACAAGCCAGGGGCCACTTTCGCTGTTTCAGGAAGAGTACACTACCCCTTCTTCTGTGCGTTTCACTTTAATCTGCTGGCGCCTTGCTTCCAAACTTTCTATTTCTTGAAATAGGAAGAGGAGGAATAAACATCTTTTTTAAGCCACCTAGTCTATCATATTTTGTGATAACCACTTGAGATGACTTAAGAGAAATTTGCTATGAGACTTTGCATATGTGTGTGGTAGCAGAATTCTAAGAAAGCCTCCAAGTACCCTGTGTCCCAGATTATATGCCATGTGCACATCTTCTCTTTTTAAAGACTAGACCTGTGACTGTGGAGGAGAATCATGCAGAAATTATTTGATCAAAGTGAAGGGGCACTGCAGATAATTAAGGTACCTAATTAGTTAACAGAAAATCCATCCCTGGAAGATTTTCATGATTACACTTAACCTAACCAGGTGAAGAGTTTTAAAGAGGAACTAGGTCTCAGAGACAGAAACCATTAAGAAACATTGAAGAAACAGAGATATTTGTCTTCACCTTCAATAAGCAAATTGACATTTGTAGAAGTTCATATGAAAAAACTGACAAATGTTTCCTAGATTATAATAATATAGCTTCAAGATGTTGGGGTCAGTAGATATGAAATAATATATTACTATGCTGGGACCAGGCTATCTGACTGGGGTCCCATGGTCTCCAGGCTGGTGTAACCTTGGTTTAGGGATAGAGAGGTATATAGAAGGCTCTCATGCTTCCTGACTGTGCAGAGAAGGTTCTTAACCACAGCACTTCTCAGGCAAGATAATATCTGCTGAGGATAATGTAAACAACGTAGGCATTCAGGTTTAGGGAAGAATTTGTTCTCCATTAACTTTTCCCTGTCTGCCACATTCGCTGTTTCAGGAAAAGTACACTACTCCTTGTTCTGCGCTTTTCACTTGCTAGTAAAATTGGGTCTAACTCAGAGGTTGATGTCTCTTTCCATTAGAGGTGAGTTCCTTCCAATACCCTTGTACCTTGAATACTGTCATTTGTTTCTTTATTCCCCACCATTTCCATTGCAGGTATCTGGGAGTCTGATCTGCTGCTGGCAACAAGGAACTAAATTCTGCCAATAGCAAGTGTACCGAGAAGAGGACACTGAGATTTAGGAAACATCACACTACCAGCTAACACCTTGGTTATGTTTAGAAGTCCTGAGCAAAAGATCCCGTCAACTCATCCCCTGACTCCTGGCTCAGAGGAACTGTGAAATAGCAAATATGTATTTTTCTAAGATACATTTGGTAACTTTTCACTTATCAATAAAATATTAATATGATATTTCCCTGGGTGTAATATATATCTCCTTTCATTGCTTATCTTCAATGTTAAAAAAAAATGAATGACTTTCCATCCTTTAAGACATTTTATTTATGTTTTTGAGCATTAAGACATTTTAGTATTTGATAGACCAATAAAAATTGATTATCTCTGGTTCTATAGCAAAGGATGATAACTTAAACACATTAATAACCTCTTCTGTTATGGCCTGTGGCATAGATATTTTGGTAAGGCATAAACTAAAATCTTTTCATCACGAATTATTTTCATATGTGATTTTGTGAACCCTGCAACTGGAACTTTGATACAAACAATAGTTATATTTTTAAAATTTCCTCATATTAACATTCTCAAATATGTTATAAAATATAAGCAATATAAGTCTGATGTATGAAAAACTTAACAATTTGGTCTTTCACTACAGAAGTATGTAGTTAATTTTCATGCTTATTATTATAAGCCCTGAGTTAAGTAATGTTACTGTTTAACAGTGTTAAGGAGCATACTTAGGTGTATTATCTCACATAAATTAACAATTCTATAATTTTTGTTTTTTGTCTATTGTGCATTTTTCTGGGGGAATGTATCTTTGATAATGTATTTTATACTTGGATCAAAGGTTTATTTTTCTCCTACAAATATTTTCAAGAAAAATATTAGTGAATGTAATTTATTAAATGACTGATGATCACATTGCATTTGTATGGCTAAACATTCCACAGATACATAAATATTTCAGAAATGCTATCATCGTAACAATTAGTATTGCTATATTTGATTTATTGGTATCTGTTTTTCTCATATCTTTACACATGGCAAAAGCTCTTCTCATGACTTCTGCATCTTTTCTCTAATCCTGTTATCAGGAATACCTTTCACAAGGATGCGTAGAATTCAAAAGGCAATGCAGAAGTCATTATATGCTCCCCTCTCTTAACCCATGGTAGTGACAATTTTATTATTTATCTATTTACTTAAGCTAAATCTCTCAGTCTTTTTTTTAGTGTTTGTAATTGGAATTTGCTATCAAAGTAACCTTTTGGGTAAAAGCCTTCAAATCAGAAGAGGCTTGTTGAAGGGCTCCTAAAAAGTTCAGTTGTTATAAGCAATCTACAGAATTCAAAGAAGCACATGAGATAATATAAGACCAGTAGTATGATGATCTGCCTAAGTAGAATGAGTATGAAAGAACACACATAGCTGATTTTATTTTTTGGCTAGTTTTTCTACCTAGTAATTAGGTGCTTGTTTTCCATATAATTTTCTTCTGTTGCACATATGACACTTATAAAACAAGAGTAAAAACAAGTCACAGATGGCATTGCAGTAAAATAGTATAAATTGTCCCCATTCTATTTTCACTTGTCTCTATAGTCTTTAATCTAGTTTATTTCATAATGATTTAAATGAATTATAGGATGTTGTTCAGGGTAAACTCTGTCTGTGAATATAAACAATTGAAACAAATGAGCTGTCTTTCCTAATCTTTCTGATTTACTCAAATAGCAATTTTATGATTAAAGAAAATCTAATGGACTAATGTAAGAAAAAAAAAACCACAAATAACAATGAATTCCTAAGGAATCAAATGTATTTATAATGTGTCTTATAGTAATATTATTAACAGTCTTCAAAATGTCTTGGGAACTGTGAAAAAATGTATATTGTAACAATTGTCTCAGGAGTTCACTGTGAAAATTAACTGTAGTGTTTCAGTAACTTTTCTCTCCTTGCTGAGACAAACACCTAACATCCAAAATTAGGGAAGAAAAGGTTTATTTAACTTAGTTTTTGGAGATTTCAGTCCATAACTAGCTGACTCCAAGGGAGGGTGGCAAGGCACTGGGGCAGCACTTCAAGGCAGCAGCCAGAGCAAAAGAGAGAAAACGAACTTCTTCTCCTCCTTTGTATTGTACACAGTCCACCCCCTGCCTTCAGGGCTGGTGCAGCACTCACAAAATCTCCTTGCTGACCTTTACACAGGAGGAAGATATTTACAAAGGATCCTGGCTCCCGGCAGAGTCACTTAGTTAAACTTCTAAACTGCTCAAGTTGACATAATATATATACCACAACATGTAGTGAAACCAAATTCTATGGCTTTTTTTAAAATTCAGTTTCTCTTTATTTAACAGATTTTTGGGAAATTTGAATCTATTAAAATTTTCCATTTCTATGACTGCTGTTGAATAAAATTTATTTCACTTATTCATCATAATATAGTTCTATTCCAGTAGAATCTTAAGTCTAAGCAAAAACATTTTTGAGTGATTGATAGCATAAAAATGCATAGATGAGTTAACAGAAAATCCATTAATTTTCAGTAGTTCCATCTATAGTATCACCATTCACATAGTAGTAAATGTTAACAAGAGACAATACACTATCCATACCAATCATTATAAACATTACAACCCATAACTAGGTAATATTTGGTTGATACATTGAAGATAATTTAGGTGTATGAACATGAATATTAAGTTAATAGTCAAATAAAATATTGACTTCATAATGTAAAAATACATATATTTTTCACTTCTAGAATTTTATAATGGAAAATACTTAAAGGTTTAAATAAATATGTGATAAGATAAAATAATTGCTTTTTATCATCCATAAAGTTATCTGGATTATTCATGGTTTAATATTATTATACTGAATAGAAACTGTGGATATTCACAGCTTGCTGTACTGGTTTAGTTTTTGCTATGCCATTGGTACCCTAATGTAAATAACTGCACTGGTCAATGTAGAATTCTACTTCATTTTATAATTCTCAGTCGGCTTTCATTTTGACTGTCATATTGGGGGTAGAAAAGTCTCTAGAGTGTGACTTCGATGTAAGAATATATAGAATCACAATAAAGGGCAATATTCCTAAAACTGGAAGACAGTATAGAGCAACACATTTTGAAGTCAAAACCCATATAATATTTAATACATCAAATGGATCATATGAAAATCATACAGCTAACATGGTAGCAACAGCACATCTTTGCAGTTCATAAAATTACATCTTAGGGAGTAAGTACATGTACTTAACATCTACTAATTCTTTTTATTCTCCTTACCTTTCCTGACTCACTTCCTTCTTCAACCTGGGTATTCTGATTCTCCACCTTCATTATTATTTTTTTATTATTATTATAGATTTTAGAACATGTTTGTGATTATAATGATTGCATTCATTGTGGGTATTTGCTACATATATATAATACACCTTAAATCTTTTTATGTCACTTTCCCCTCTAACCCTGACCCAATCCTTGGTCCCCGAGATCACTTCCCATTTACAAAAAGATTTATCTCTCTGATTCCTTTTGCTCTTTATTTGTGCACCTGATTTATTTCATTTGACATTATGTTTTCCAGATGAATACATTTTCCTGAAATGTCTTAACTTTATCCTTCTTCATAGTCTGGTAGCATTCCACATGTTCTTCATCCATTCATTGCTTGATGTATATGCTTGATGTACATATTGGATGACCAGTATCTTTTATCGTGTGTTAAAGTAAGACCAAAATGGCTCAGATATCTAATATTAAAAAAACCATTTAGCTGGGCATGGTGGTGCATGCCTGTAACCCCAGTACTCAGGAGGTTGAGGCAGGAGGATTACTGAGAGTTTGAGACCTACCTGGACTACAAAGTGAGCTCAAGGTCAACCTGAACTGCTTAGTGAAGGCCTGTATCAAAAAGACCCCCCCCCCAAAAAAAGTGACCTCCTGGGAAATAAAATAGGAAAGACTCTTGAAATCTTAAGTGTAGGCAAGGACTTTCTGAACAGATCTCTCTTTCACAAGAAATA
Source organism: Cuniculus paca (assembly GCA_004365215.1). Classification (NCBI taxonomy): domain Eukaryota; kingdom Metazoa; phylum Chordata; class Mammalia; order Rodentia; family Cuniculidae; genus Cuniculus; species Cuniculus paca. The sequence continues at coordinate 3,202 of RJWT010019695.1, read as the reverse complement.
ACAGTGAAAATCAAAAAATGGATTATATTAATATAATCTTTAAATGGGATTATATTAAATCAAATTGCACAGCAAAGCAAACAGTCATCAGAGTGAAGAAAAGCCGACAGAATAGGGAAAAAAACTTTCTACCTATTCCTCAGATACAGGACTACCATTTAGAATGTTGAAAGGACATAAAAATATTAGGTCACCCAAAATAAATGACACAATCTAAAGTGGGCAAGTGAAATGAACAGGCATATCTCAAAAGAAGTTAAGATTGCAAGTAAACATTTAAAATATTCAAAGTTTCTGGCCACTAGAGAAATGCAAGTTCAATAAAACTAAGATTTCATCTTATACTGATAAGAATGGCAATCCTCAAACAATACTAAAATTCTGGCATAACTGTGGGGTAAAAGGAATCCTTATATATTGTTGGCAAGAGTGTAAACTAGTACAACCATTTTGGAAACCAGTATAGAGATATCACAAAAAAGCTAGCAATAGAAATTTCATTTGTCCCAACTGCTCCTCTTCTAGGTTTCTTCCCAAAAGAGCTAATGACATTTTATTACAGTGCTACATGCATAGCAATATTTATAGGAACACATCTCATACTGTCAACAACAATGATTTATGTATTTCTCATAGAATATATTTTAAAAATGTTTTTCATCTGCTTTCAATTTGGATAAGGTTACAATGAAAATCTTATGAGAAATTTTATATGAAATATGGAGATTACTGGTAATTGTAATGAAAATGGCAATCTAGATGTAAAGGTATAATGACAAGACTGTCAAATGAAGAATGAATACAAACATCCAATGGCACAAAGAAGTGTAGAGAAATCTTTTTAAAAGTTTAGATGAAAAGAGAAGGGGAAAAATTCAGTAGGCAAGAATGGCTAAAATTTGAAGGAGTTTCTTTTCATTCATGCTGTCAATGGACAATTTTTCTACTATTTCATCTTTCCTATATTTAGCCAACTTTAAGGAAAAAAAAAAGGGTTACTTTCCAAGCTCCACTCTGCACTGTTGTAACATATGTCCTTTACTTCAAACTTTTTGCCAGCTGAACTCCTCAAAATGTAATTTTTGTTTCTTTAACACCTTATTGGTTTCCTTTAGATGCTGTCTCAGTTACTTTTCTCTCATTGTTGAGACAAAATGCCTGATGCCCAAAATTAGGGAAGGAAAGGTTTATTTCTTACAGTTATGGAGGTTTTAGTCCATATTCAGCTGGTTCCAAGTTAGGGAGGCATGGCTGAGGGACAGCCATTCATGGTGGCTTCAAGTGGCAACAGCAAACAGTGTAAAAGAGAGAGAGAGAGAGAGAGCACACCTCCTTCCCAACCTTACATTGTATGCTGGTTCCACCCCTGGGTGGGTGCAGCACTCACACTGGCAATCCCAGCACTAGTCAACAAACCAATCACAAATGCTAGATTCACCCACTTCCATGACTGCATGAGACTTGGGGGGCCACCTAGCCACAGATAATCTGTAAGAATTATCACCAGTTTAATTAGTTAAGAACCATACAAATTATGATCTTATATTTCCAGAAGTCTTTAGTTCAATGGGAATCTCACAGTGCTAAAATTAAAGTGCTAATAGGATTCTGGTCCCAGGAGAGCCTCAGTGAGTATCACTTTCTTTGCCTTTTTTAAATTTTATCTTAAAGAAGGGGTAAAACACAGACAAGAAAAACAAAAAGTAAGACAGACAAACAACACCAGTAATTTCAAGCAGCTGGGGAGTCTCAGTGCACTTCATGAGGCCTGCTGAAGAGGAGATCCCCTCCAGTATGGACCACCATCACCAACTCAGGAAGCAACTGGAACTTTGCATTTGGCTGCCCTGGGGAAATGCAGGAAAATGACAAAATGAAAGAGCAAAATGCAATTTCAAACTTCCAGCTCATCCCAAACAAGCCCAGGAGACATGGACCTAGAAGAAAGTATAAGTCACAAACCTGAAATCTCTGAAACCGTAGCAACTGAAGTAAAGAAACAACTCCATAAAGCTGTAAAGGAAATCAGATCAGAAATAATCTCTAAGGTAAAACAAGGAATGATAAATGCAATGAAAGAAATGCTGAACACATCTAAAGAGGACATGGTTAAAAACATAGAGGAGCATTGAAAAATGATGAAAATCTTCAATTTGAAAAATACAATAAGGAATTAGAATGCATGAAACAGATTCAAAGAGATATACAGTAAAAAAAAATTCCACTGAAAGCTGGCAAAACTGATTGAATGAATATGAAGATAGACTTTCAGGCAGCAAAGACAAGATTGCAGCTAGTAACCAGGAAATAAAAGATCTCTTAATAATAACAAGGAACCAGGAAATAATAATTCTACAGTTTCAAGACGATGCAAAGAAAAGCAATGTAAGTTTGACAGGTATAAATGGAAAAGGTGACAACACAAATGATGTAAAAAGACTATTTACAGAAGTAATAGCAAAAAACTTCCCAGGCATGAGAAAAGAAACTGACATGAAGATAAATGAAGCATATAGAACTTCAATTAGTCATAAGCAAAATAAAATCTATAACCAGACATATAATAATCAACATCCCTGAAATTCAGCATGAAAACAGAGTATTAAAAGCTATTAGAGAAAATAAACAAATAACCTATAAAGGAAATTCCATCAGAATCACAGCAGACTTCTCAACAAAAACAAAGAAGTCAATAAGAGCACTGAGTGAAGTATTTCAAATCCTAAAAGAAAACAACTTCCAGCCCAGACTGATGTACCCCAAAAAACTGTCTTTCAAAGTTGATGGAGAAATAAGATACTTCCACAACAAAGATCAACTGAAGAAATTCATGACCACCAAACCAACCCTACAAAAGTACTGAAAGATATTCCAGATAGACATAAAAATGACTATGATTTCAAGAACAACAACAGAAAAAACCCACCAAGCAGGGCAAACAACTAAACAGAGGGGAAAGGTAAAGAACCAACAGCAGAAAGATAATATGACAAATATAAGCCAACATATATAAGTTATAGCCATTAATGTAAATGGCCTTAATTCACAAATTAAAAGAAACAGACTGGCAGAATGGATCAAGAAACAATATCCAACCATATGCTATATACAAGAAACCCATTTAACCCAAAAGGAAATTCACAAACTGAAAATCAAAGAATAGAAAGCAATACTTCATGCAACAGGAACCAAGGAAAAAGCC
>RJWT010019694.1:6956-18371 GCA_004365215.1 Cuniculus paca | reverse complement strand
GCTGAGTTCTTTATAGATATGGCTGACTGTAATATTTTTTGTTTTGTTTTCACTTAAGATAGTTTTTGCTTATGTTCTGTGCTTTCTGGTTTGGGATCTTGTATTTGGGGGCTCTTTTATAATTTCTCTGAGCTCTTGGGCTCAGGTTGTCTTTGTCTGCGGACAGTTTCTCTCCCTGGGTGCCAGACTCACTCACTACATACCTGGTCTGCATTAAGCAGAATTCTCCTGGCAGCTTTTGAGTCACAGGTGGACCTTGTGATCTCAGAGCATGGCTGCCTTGTGACTTGGGAGCTCAGGAGCAGCCTTTTCATAAAACTGCATACGGAGGACACAGACAAAGCAAGTCATCCACATCAGCCTCTGTGGCATTGAGTCTGCTTATGTCCTGCCTCAGCCTCTGGCCCCTCCCTTCTCAATCCCACTTAAAGCTGTTATCTTTCCATTTGTCTTTGCTTTACAGTTCTGGGGTCTTCACAATGTGTTACATTCCCAGTCTTTTATTTTTTGATTTTGACACAGGGTCTCCCTAACTTGCTAAGTTGCTCTGCCTGGGCTTGAATTTACAATCCTCCTGCCTCAGCCTCCCAGTGTGCTGAGATTACAGGTATGCACCACTATCCCCAGCTGACATCTCTCTTTCTTAATTCATTGTCCATCCATTTAAAAGTGTAGGTGTGTTATGCAGAATTATTACCTAATTTACAATCAGAGAACTAAAATTTTTTGAATCCATCCATATTGTCAGAGACGGTGCTCCAAGAACTGTTTTATATTATGCCTTTGGATTTGTGTGTTCATGTGGGGTCAACAGTTTTGTGGCTGTTCTGTTAATGGAGTGCAACTCAGGCGAGAGCCTTCTACATGAAAGCCTAGTGTGTGTTGCCCATCCTATCTCAACATCTTACCCACTAGCCAGGAAGCCACATCCAAGGACTCAAAATATATTTTATTGTCCAGTCTTAGTGGCACACACCTGTAATCCCAGCACTTTGGGAGGCTGAGGCAGGAAGATGGCAAGTTAAAGCCAGTCTGAGCAACTTAGTGACTTAGCAAGACCCTGTCTCAAAACATAAAGTGAACTGGGGGGATATAGTTTACAAAAAAAGGCATCTTACTCACAACTATAGGATGAGTACTGTGCCAGCAAGGTGGCTCCCTGAAAATAAAAAGCCCTCATCTGCAGTGGTCTCTTGAATTTCTGCTGCATAAATACAACAGCCATGGCCAGTTCTGAGCTCCCAGTGGTCTAGAAACCGGCTCCATAAACTCCTGGAATTTAAAGGCTGGGCTCCTGCCTGCAGTGGAGCTGGCTCAGCACACCATGACTCGTTATGCAGCATGAATAGGAAGGATGCATCACAAACACTTGTAGAACAAAAGTGCAAAATGCCTTGCAGAGGGCTACGAATAACAAGCAATTCCTCCAGTTTCCCAAAGCTTTTAAAGTGCCATCTGAGTAAAATTTGTCCTTTTATCTCCTGTCCTCCTTTTATTTTTCCAGTTCAGGCCAGGATATGACTAAATGCCTTGTTCTTTAGTGTCTCCTTTCATTTTCCTACAGTCCTGCAGAGCAAACTGATGCCTGCGGGTTGGGTGTGACAGACTGAACAGGGCACTGCAAGCAGAGGTTATCACTAGGAGGTTTCTAAGCCTGGGTTGCTTCCCTGCATAAGGCAGCACAAAGTGGCTGCAGTGCTGAATGCACATTTTTCTGTTGCCTGAAACAGAAGGAAAAGAGCCCAGATCAGAGAGAGAGAGAGAGAATTAGTGTGATGGGTACAATACACGGAGCGCTCCTAACTGGACTTGCTCAGTTAAGTCAACTGTGGGGAGCAATATTCGGTGAGGTCTTGAATCCTGCCAGTTTAGGGAAGGCAGAGTTGCTTCTGGCTGTATTGATCACAGCAGGCTTCAGGGAAAGAGAAGACATTTGAGTTGGACCACAGAAGATGTCAAGGTTTGGCCAGGCCAAGTTAGAGTTTAGGGAACAGAGAAAACATCTCATTCTACCACCTCTCTGCCATCCTGAATTCCTGTTCCCCAGGACTCTAGATGAGGAGATGAAAGAAGGATCAGATGGCTCCTCCTGGGTGATGGGGTAAGAATGAAACTACTAAAATCTCAATTCCTCTCCTTTCCCAGTTCAGTTGATTTTGAAAAGGACCAAGAATTCAGGAATGAGATTCCACCATGGAATTTTGGTAGCACACTCCATTTTTAAAGGAAAACAGCTAAAATAATTTTTCTTTGAAGTTAAAGGCTTTTGTACTTCAAAGGGTTTGGGGATGTTATCAGAGACTGATTCCAAAGTTGGCTTGCAAACTTCTGATGTTTATTACATGTTTTCTTGGGGGAGACCATGGTGGCAAGTTGAGTGATGGTTTGAGGGATTCTGGGTTTTTCAGGTAGTTTTAAATTTCATTGTGAAACATTTGGAAAGTTTGTTGTAAATAGATGGCAATTTGTCATCTCCCTTGTCTGAAACCAGAAACCGGAAACTCAAATCTCCTCTCATCCCCTGCCACCAGTCAATCATCAGCCTCATTCATCAGAATTAGGATTAGGATTTCTCAAACCCATATGCTTGCCTCCACACTCTCACCATGAAATGAGGCCATCTTATGTAGAACTTTGTTTTCCATCCTTATCCATTGTGATGTATTTCTGCACCTGTAATAGAAAATGTGAATCACTGTAACGTAATACAGTGATGCATTTCTCTCTCAGATAAAGAGGGCTGGAGCTGAGCAGACTTCCAGGGTGATTACGGTATTTCCATGGAGAATAGAACTATCTCTGCTTTGTTATTCTGAGCATGTGACTTCCATCTTCAAGGTTTCCTCACTGTAGTAAGATGGATGTGATTGTTACTGCTATCCTATCTACAATCCAGGGGGCAAAAAGGAGGAAGATAACAAGACCTGAAGAATATTCCACCCAATTTATCCCTCCGTCAAGAGCTTTTCCAGAACCCCTAACCCAAAAAACTCTTCTTGAAGCTTTTAAAGCACCTTAATTTGCAAGAGTACAGAAAAAAATACAGTTTTTACATTAGCTCTGTTGCAAGTAAATAGAAGTCCTATTAATAAATGTGAGCCAAACTTTGTTTAAAACTATAGCCCTTATGTGCAAACTGTTCACACCAGTAGTCCAGGGAAAGTCCTTTGCTCCCTGTTATTCTAACTTTCTTTGCTCCACCTGCTGCTTCATCCTATGCAATTCTCTACCTCCCACTCTGTGAGGTACCCATGGACCCATACTCCTCCGGTACCAGGACGTGGTACAAGTCACTTCTTTCTCTACCCACAGCCCATCGGCCATTGGCCTCTGACTGTCTTTAGACTCCATGGAGACTTGGCTGCAAGCCTTCTGTGACAATGCAAGGATGGCTTGGGCATCACTGCCTGTCCTTTACCCCATCCATTGCACTTGGCACATTCTTTTCAATTACTCCTTCACACCTCCTTGTCTTCTTGCAGGGATGGCGATTGCTTAGTGACCTTTCCATCTCCCACACTGAGGACAGGATCAGCACAGCAGAGCACTTCACTGTGTTTGGTTGAATGAAGGAACAGATGGATTGCTGTACAGCTTGGGTTGGTGATGAGGTTATTTGTCTCGATGTCAGCAATGGTTGCCAGCCCAGGAGTGGGAGCAGCTGAGGGTGCATGGGGCAGAGGCACAAGAATCAAAAGGCTCCAGAAGGCAGTGGGACGACCATCAGCATGGACTGACTGCTGCTCTACATTTCAGGGTTTCCATAGCGCATTTATGTAAACTGCGAATGACAATAAGTGTTTTTTTTTCTCAAACATAGCCATCAGAGGGTAAATCATATCAAGGATTATTTAGCTAGATTAAAATTAGTGGTGACTCATGAAGAATAGCATGAGGGCTGATGTCTTGACATATGATTTATAAATGATAATTTTACTAGAGATGTTAAACTATTAAAGTTCCCCCAGGAGCACCTCATAAAAACAGCACCATTTTTCCTATCAGTTCTGCTAAGTGTCAGCATAGACTCTGATCTCTGCTAAGGACTGAGTTGGTGGACTTCAGCGACCCGCTGAGATCTTGCAAGCTGCATGTAGAAGAAGGCTATGAGACAAGAAATGTGAATCGCCTCCTGCAAGGTGCCTCATTCATGGAGTATAGGATGCTTCCCCAGAGCCACTTGATACTTAAATTCTAGATACTTCTCCTGATGAAGATAACGTTATAGATCATAACTTTGTGTAAAATAATTCTGATCACTGAGCCACGTGGGATTTTACAGCAGGCAGGCAAGGCAAGAGACTGGATACCCTTGGTTTCAGAGCCATGGCATCAGTGTTGGGAAAAATGTTTATTGGGCAGAGGAATGACTAGTTCTATGGTATCAGTTAGATGATAAATTATATAATTTTTTTCCTACTAAAGAGGTCCCCAATCCAAGGAGTTTGAGAATCCTGTGTCTTTTATACTTTGCCTTTAGTCTAGTAGAAGGACATGGCTAAAATCCCAAGTTTATCATAGGTCTCGCTGGCTTTAGTTCCTTGTGTCATTCATGATGTCTGAGAGGTTAAATCAGGCATTTTGTAAAGCGGCTTAATTGTAATTCTCCATTTCTAAGGGAAAAAAAATCACTTTATTACGGGCAAGAGTTTCACGGCTAATGAGAAGCAAGATTATAAAGGTTAAGTGGAATGGAATGAGCACACGTGTATGTGTCATGTTACTTTTCATGTAATTTTAAATGAAAAAATTTGTAATAAAAACTAATTGATTCAGACTGATAATTTAAAATTTCTAAGCTTTCAATTAGAGATCTGAAATGTTAAAGGTAGACATGAAAGTTCTAAGTAGATTATTTCCAAAAGTCTTATTATGTTGTTCAAAGCTGTTCTAGTTGGGTCTTGGGAGTTGCTGGGAACCTCTTCAGAGTGGTTGGTAGATGTTCTTGTATTCTGGAAAGTATAAAGCTATATTTCTTGAAACACTCCAACTGTGATGAGATTTCTTTATAATTACACTGAATAGGAGTTTCTTTTGTCTCAGAAAGCATGACAGAATTTTCAGGGTTGCAGATTTAGCATATTGAATCTTCTTTGGTGTAGGTTAAACATTAAAAACGATTTGACCCTTGTGGGGTGTGCAAGGTATGGGACTTGGACAAGGATCCTGGGACCCTGGCACTGATAATTGTGCCACTTGTGTTTTTAAATTGTTCTTGGGGTCTAAGTACCAACAGTAGTGCCAAGCCACAATATTACTCACAAGGCAATTTATCATTTTGACTGGACAACCTGCGTAATTAAAGGGTCTTTCTCATGAGGGACTGAAATCCTATTAAGAGCCCTTCAAGGGTTCAGAGGACTCCTATTCGATGTGGTAGCAGTGCGAGTTCAGAGCAGCTTTGTTCTTCTGCATGTGCCTTGGCTCTGGGCACCGGAGAGCATCCAGCTAAGCAAATCCAACAGCCACGTCTCTGTGAAAAAGGCTCCCATTGGCAAGACAGGGCATTGTCAGCCGAGGTTAGAAGTCATTACCGGTGGTACAAATATAAGAACCCAGGATTCTGAAGTCCGGAGTGGTTTTCTGTACACAAATTGGTTACCAGTTTTTTTCAGCCCCTTAGGAATATTTGGAATCATGCAGGTCTGACTTTGAAGTGGGTAAACTGTGAAATCACAGTGGTTCACAGCGGGGATTGGTTTACTCCCCAGGACATTTGGCAATATCTGGAGACATTACTGGCATCTAAATGTCCTACAAAGTGCAGGACAATCCCAATTGTAGAGAATCATCTGGCCTCAAAGTTCAATGGTGCTGAAGCTGAAGACCCCTGCTCTTATTTCGGTTTCCTCCCCATAGTGTAGAAGTAACCGTGCTTCCTTGCTATGGTTAATGAATAATGAGAGCAGTATTTCCAGTCATGCCAGGCACACGTGGGGGTTGAGTAATCAGCATGCACAGGAAATGTTAATGGGTTGGAAACAGATTGCCACTATTACCAAAACTCCCTGGGACCACTACATGGCTTTATGTAGCCTGGTCTTCTTTCTAGGCCCCGCTTCACGCCTCCAATATGAAGTGTGATTGAAACTTATGGGGAATGTTTCAATTTTAAAAAATTGTTTCAGTAAAAGGCATGTGCCATTAATCCCACTCAAAGTACTTCCCTCACTTCAAACACACTTAGCCCATTGTTCTTCCTACTTTTTGAAACAAGTACTCTGGAAGTACTCTTTTTGTGAATGTCTTCAGTTGCACTGTCTGTCATGGTTGCCTTGATGTCTTAAATTGATTCAAGTCATTTACCTTGCATGGTCATTTTGACTTTGAGGAAGAAGTCATATAGTCCCAGGTCTGGGGAATAAGATGAATGGGGATACACCATAATGTTTTAACAAACATTCCTGTATATTGAATGACCCTCAGCAGCAGCATTCACTGAATTTTAGAACATACATTGTAAAGACAGGAAAGCAGACTTCTAGGACTGCTTCAGAAAGTGGCAAGAACAATGGGATAAGTGTATTTGGGGGGAGAGTAGTTTGAAGGGGATTAATGGTCATAAGTCTTTTACTGTAATGCAATTTTTAAAAAGTTTAGATATTAAGTGATCACACCTTATAAGACATCTCCTTATGTTTTAAGATCTTAATTTTTTAAGGGTTTATTTGCTAAGGAGAAGAAATCATCAAGTTACTGTTTTAGGCAGGAGTATGTAGATGGACATAAGTATCTTCTTGTGTGGGAACATTGTTCCGTTTTCCAAAGTTCTCAATAGCTCCAAACCTTGAGAATACAGTTCTCAGGACATTTTTCTTCTGGAATTTCGAATTAAAAGAGAGAAAGTTGATATCGTAATTATTTTTATCTAGATAATGTAGATTTTTCTATCTGGAGTAGTAAGATGCTTATTTTTTTGCTTCAAATTAAAAGTAATAATTCATCACTATAGTCTTTCCTATTTTTCTTTTTCCTTAATGGTTTGGGAACTTAATAGGACCTTAAAACTTTAGATGCTATTTGGTCAAGGTAATGTTATTTAGATAATATGAATCATACTCTATACAATTTACCTATTAAAGTGTTTGTCCACTGGTTTTTAATCTATTCATAGCAAAAGAGCCTCCATCTAAATTTTAGAATAATTTCATCCCTCTCTCCCATAAAAACCTATACATAGTAGCATTCCCTACCTTCCTTTCTATAGCCCTACACAACAATTATTGTAATAAATTTTTTGCTGCAGATTTGTTTATTCTAGATATTTCATGTAATGGAATCATACAATATGTGCTCTTTTGTGTCTGGCTTCTTTTCCTTAGCATAATGCTTTTGAGAGTCCTAACCACTGTAGCATGTATCAGTACTTCATTCATTTTATGGTTGAACAATATTCCTTTAGAGGAATATATCCTATTTGGTTTATCCATCAGTTGATGGGCAAAGGGCTGTTTCTGCTTTTTGGCTATTACAAACAATGCTTCTGTGAAGATTCGTGTTCAAATTTTCATGTACATATATTTTCATTTCTCTTAGGTACAGACTTAGAAATAGAAATGCTAGGTCGTGACTCTGTTTCTTTTATCTTCTGAAGAACCACCAGACTATTTTCCAGGCTGGCTGTGTCATTTTACATTCCCACCATCAGTGTCTGTGGGCTCTGGATTCTCTACCTCTTCACCATCTCCTGTTATCATCTTTTAAAAAAAGTCATAGACATCCTAGTTGGTACAAAGTGACAGGAAAAATTTTTAAATAGGCTTATGTTTTAGAACAATATTTTTATTGATCCCTATTTCCTTTATACATATTGGATTTCAATGCAGTATTTTCATATGTGTATAACATATATTTTAATCATATCCATCCTTCCTGTTACCCTCTCTTACATTCCTACCCCTGTACTGCCGCCTTCTTGTATGATAGTCTCTTCTACTTTCATGTCATCTATTTTAGGTTCTACGTATTAGGAAAACATACTTGTCTTTTTGACTTCACTTAACATGATGATCTCCAGTTCCATTTGTTTTCCTGCAAATGACATAATTATGTTCTTTACTGCTGAATATTACTCTATTTGTGTGTGTGTGTGTGCACGTGCGCGTGTGTGTATATATATCTCACATCATCTTTGTCCACCTATCTGTTGATGGACACCTAGACTGGTTCCATATCTTGGCTATTGGAAATTATGCCTCGATAAGCATAGGTATGCTGATAGCCCTATAATATGCTGACTTTAATTCCTTTGGGTATATACCAAGGAGTGGGAGAGCTGGTTGATCATATGCAGTCCTATTTTTAGTTTGTGAGGAACCTCCACGCTGATTTCCATAGGGGCTGATTTAATTTACATCCTCACTGGTAGTATATACAAGTTCTATTTCCCTGCATCCTCGCCAGATTTGTTGCTTTTCATATTCTTGATGATAATCATTCTGACTTGAGTGAGATGCAGTCTATGTGTAGTTTTGATTTGCATTCCCTAAATGGCTAAAGATACTGAACATTTTTTCCACATACTTCTGGGCCATTTTTACTACTTTTGAGGTGTGTCTGTTCAAATTCATTGACCTATTGATTGGGCTACATTTTTTTTGAGTTTGTTATATATTTAGATATTAATCTTCTGTTGGAAGAGTAGCTAGAAATGATTTTCTCTGACTCTGGAGATTGCTTATTCAGTCTGTTGGTTGTTTCCCCTGGAATCCAGAATCTTTTCAATTGGATGTTATCCTGATTGCAAATTCTTGGTATTGTTTCCTGTGCTACTAGAATCCTATCCAGGAAGTCTTTGAGTATGCAGTTTCAAGGGTTTCCCCTAGATTTTGTTCTAGAGGTTTCAAATCTTCAGGTATTCTGTCTAGGTCTCTGGTGCATTTTGAATTGATTTTCATACAGGGTGAGTGAAAGGACTGTAGTTTCCATATGTCACATGTGGATATCCAGTTTTTCCAGCATCATTTATTAAAGAGACTGTCTTTTATCCAACATATGTTTTTTGGCTCCTTTAAGAATCAAACCATATGGCTGTCTGTGTTCTGTTCCATTGGCCTGTGTGTCTATTTTTGTGCCAGTGCCATGCTGTTTTTGTTACACTGACTTTGCAGTATAATTGAAATCAGGTATTATGATGTCTCTAACTGGTGTTTTTGTTTAGGATTTCTTTGGCTCTTCTGGGTCTTTTGAGTTTCCAGTGAGTTCTAGAATTATTTCCAGTTCTGTGAGGAATGTTGTTAGAACTTTGATGGAGAAAGAATTGGATCCATGGGTTGCTTGCTGCTGATCCATGAACATGGGAGATCTATTCATCTTCTAGTATTTTCTCCAGTTTCTTTCTTCAGTGTTTTATAATTTTCATGGTAAATGGCTTCGTTAGGTTTCTTCCAGTATTTTGTTTTATTTTTGAAGTTATTGTGAGTGGAATTGTTTTCCTGATTTTTTTTCTCAGCTGGTTCATTATTGGTGTATAGAAAAGCTATTGATGTTTTTAATGTTGATTTTAGTATCTTGAAAAGTAGGCAAGTTTTAGAGAAAAGTTGTTCCTTTTTGTGATATACAATTTTTGTTATTACATGTTTGTAATGCATAATGGTTACATGTGTCATGAAGTTGACACACGTACATACCTTAATTTATTTAATTTCCCCTCCCCTTCTCATCTCTCCACCCTCCTCCTATCTATAGATCCCCTTCCCGTATGCAAAAGATCTACTTCCCCATTTCCTGTTGTCTTCTTTTGCGCCTATATTTTGAGTTTCTCATGTAAGAGAAGCTATATGATATTTAAACTTGTTTGTCTGATTTATTTCACTTAACGTTAAGGTCTCAAAGTTCATTCATTTTCCTACAAATGTTGCAAGTTTATCCTTATTTACAGATAAATGTATATCAACTTTCATGGTGTATAAAACTGAAGTTTTGTTATCCATTCATCTGTCAATGGACATATAGAATGTTTCCAAGATTTAGCTACTGTGAGAAGGTATGTATACATCACTGTGGTGTGATGTCTTTAACTCCTTTGGGAAGATATCTAGAAAGGGACTGTCTGGGTAAAATGAAATTTCTACTTTTATTTTTTGAGAAACCTCCATACTTATTTCTGTAGTGGTTGTACTAGTTTACATTTCTACAAACATTGTAAAAGTGTTCATCCTCCACTCCACCCTGCAACCTTACCAGCTTTTGTTATTATTTGATTTCTTGATGACTGCCATTCTTTCTGAAGTAAAATGAAATTTTGATGTTTTAATTTACATTTCTCAAATGCCCAGAGGTGTTGAACATTTTTTTTATTTAATAGTCATTTGTACTTTTTCTGAGAAGTGTCTACTCATTTCATTTGTCTATTTTTTGATTGGGTTGTTTATGTTTAGGAGTCTGATTTTTTTTTCTTTTGAAGAGAATAAAACCAAACCAAAAAAAACTGAATACAGTCAATCAAAACAAAACAGTGAACATAGTACAGGACTTCAAAGCAAGATAATAGGAAATCAACAATGGCTACTATACTGCCTCTTGTTATTTTTTGTTGTTGTTGTTTGTACCAGGGATCAAACTCAGGACCTTGCATTTGCTAGGCAGGCACTTATGCTGCTGAGCTAAATCCCCAGCCCACCTCTTGTTATCTTCAAAGTAGCTGCTTATACCATCAGACATAATAAAATCAAGCAAAACAAAATACAATAAAATTAATCAAAATAAAACAATGAAAGCAATATAGGGCTTTGAAACGAGATAATAAGAAATCAACAATGACTACCATAATATGTTTTGTTATCTTGAAATAGCTGCCCATACCATCAGATATAATAAAAAACAAAATAAAATAGAATAAAACCAAACAAAACAGAACAATGAAAACATTACAGGGCTTCAGAACAAGACAATATGAAATTAACAATGGCTACCACCTTCCCTTCTTAGACATTTCCTCCCCTTTTACTTTCACAGTATCTATTGTGCATTTTGTATCCCACTAACTCTGTCAGTGTTTTATACTAGGGAGACAACACGATGTTTACCAATGTGATTCTGAACCATTTCACCCATGAGCATGATCTCAAGTTGCATCCATTTACCTATAAGAGCCTTGAGGTTATCTTTCTTTATAGCCTAGTAGCTTTCCATTGTATAGAAATGCCATATCTTTCTCATTCATTCTGCAGTTGATGGACAAGCTACTCCTGCTTTTTTTTTTTTTTTTTGTCTTTTTGAGACAGGGTCTCATTATGCAGTTCAGACTGGCCTTGAGCTCACTTTGTAGCCCGGGCTGATCTCAAACTCACAAAGATCCTCTGCCTCAGCCTCCTGAGTGCTGAGATTACAGGCATGTGCCACCACACTCAGCTTACTCTTGCTTTTTTCTGGTTCCCTGTCACATGGAGCATTGTTTTCTCTCCTTTGACTTTC
>RJWT010019693.1:0-18285 GCA_004365215.1 Cuniculus paca | reverse complement strand
TCTCACTTCCAAGGATCCTCCTGTCTCAGCCTCCTAAGTGCTGGGATTATAGGCGTGAGCCACTACGCCCAGCTTCCTGGTACCTCTTAAGGTATGTATTAATGCTTCAATTTAGTAAAGCAGTCTTCCTAGTATCCTGTTCTCTCATCCTTAATTACATTAAAAAATATAATCTTCTTTATCAATCCATTTTTACTGTCATAGCATTAAGTTCCTTTACTCCAATTTCTAGGTTTTCTCATAACCTAGTCCCATCCTATTTAACTAAACTCCTCATCTTTGTCCTTCTTCATACTTATCTTCTTCCCTGTGAGCTGCTGATCCAGTGTGCTCATTTCTACCCTTAGGCTTTAGTTATGTCCTTTACCACTTTTCTCTTTCCTTATCTTTTTCTGCCTCAAACACCATTTTATTCATAAAAGCCTTCCTTTAGCCCCTTTCCACCAAAACATTTAGAATTTATATATGTACTCAGGATTCTTTTATGGTTCCTAGTGACAGAAAATTTAGTACATTAAACAACAAATGTAGAGAGTTTTATATATTTTTTTTAATAATCTTTTTTTTGGGGGGGGGTACTGGGAATTGAACGCAGGACCTCATCCTTGCCAGGCAGGCACTGTGCTACTCAGTTAAATCTCCAGCCCTGTTTATTTATTTATTTATACTGGAGATCAAAACATGTTCAGCAGGCATTCTACTATTGGGTTACATCTCCAGATTTTTATTTATTTATTTGTTTGTTTATTTATTCATTGAGACAGAGTCTCCGTATGCAGCTCAAACTGGCCTTGAATTCAATTTGTAGCTCAGGCTGGTCTCAAACTCACAGTGATCCTCCTGCCTCAGCCTCCTGTTGCTGGGATTCTCTTCTCTTCTCTTCTCTTCTCTTCTCTTCTCTTCTCTTCTCTTCTCTTCTCTTCCAATTCATATATCTTTAAATTTCTGTGAACATCTTCCTTTATCACAGCTCTACATGAAGACTCCAACAATGTCATTAGGAATTTTTTCTTTCAATCCCAGGGATGGAACCTGTGCCTTATGCATACTAGGCAAGTTTTCTACCACTTACTTATATTCCTGGCCCCTGTCGTCCAAATTTTACTGCTCATTTATGGGTTCTGCTTTCCCTTGAGTTAAGTTGGCTTTATATTTCTTCTCATTTCCCCTCTGTATTATAGACACTGTTTCTTCTCTGGAAAGTCTTCTTCCTCTTCCTCTTCCTCCGCCTCCTCTTCCTCCGCCTCCGCCTCCGCCTCTGCCTCCTTCTTCTTTTTTTGGTACTGGGAATCAAACTCAGGACCTTGCGCTTACCAGGCAGGTGCTTTGCCATTGAGCTAAAACCAGGACCCCTTCTTCCCTGGAAATTTTCAAGCAACTCTTGGAATTCAGTCTTTCTGACTTGAGCTGGTTATCCCTAGGCCACTGTGGTAAGTGGAATTCAGAATTCTAGGAGCTGAGTGGTCAGAGTTGGGTCACATGTTCCAACTGTGTATTAGTCAACTTTCCATCACTGTGACAAAATACCTGAGATAATCAATTTAAAAGGAAGGATCAGACCGGGGATATAGCTCAGTGACACAGTGCCTGCCTAGAAAGCACAAGGTCCTGAGTTTAATTCTTGGTACAAAAAGAAAAAAAAAAAAAAGGAAGGATTTATTTTGTCTCACAGTTTTAGTGTTTCAGTCCATGATCGGTTTGCTCCACTGTTTCTGGGTCTGTGACAAGGCAGAAATTCAGGGCAGGGAGTACATAGTAGAGCAAATCTACTCACCTGACAGTGCCCAGAAAGTAAAGAAAGAGAAGAGCCCAGAGTCCTAGCAGCCAGTGAGCACACCCTAGTACCCTAACCTCTCTCCATTAGTTCTACCTCCTAAAGTTTCCACTATCTCACAATAGGGCCATAAACTGGAAACCAAGCCTTCAATACATGAGTTTTATGGGGACATTTATGAACAAAATCATAAATAAAACCCTAAAGCAGGGAGTGAAGACCCACTGACTCAAATGAATTTAACAGCTCACCTTACCTGGCATATTCAAGCTATTGGACTTTGGGCTCTGTTAGCATCATTGTCTCTTTCTATAATATCCTTGGGAATTTGTGGGAGTGTTGGTTTGATGGTCATGAATTTCTTTTGGTGCTCCTTATCATGGAGAGATCTTATTTCTCCATCAATTTTGAAAGATAGTTTTGCAGGATAGATCAGTCTAGGTTGGAAGCTTTTTTCTTTTAGGACTTGAAACACATCACTACCAGATCTCCATGCCTTTAGGGTTTTTATTGAGAAGTCTGCTGTAATTTTAATGGGCTTTCCTTTATAAGTGATTTGTTGCTTTTCTCTAACCACTTTTAAGATCCTGTTCATGTATTGGACTTCAGGTATTTTAATAATAATGTGTCATGGAGCGGTGCTTTTTCAATTGGGGCTCTTTGGAGTTCTATATGCCTTGCTTACCTATATGTTACATTCTTTTGCTATATTTGGAAAGTTTTCTGCTATTATTTCTGTAAATAGGATTTTTTTATGTCATTTGTGCTATTTTCTTATTTTTCACTAATTCCAGTTCATCGTTGATTAGTTTTCTTAGGATCATCTAACAGCTGTTGGATTCTGTTTTTTTGTGTTTTTTTTTGTTTGTTTGTTTGTTTGTTTTTTGGTGTCACAGGTAGAACTCACAACCTTGCACTTGCCAGGCAGGCATTTATACCACTGAGCTAAATCTCTGGCCCTGGATCCTATTTTTGTCACAGAGTCTCTTTTTTAGCTTTTGGTGGGGCTATTTTTTCATTGTTGTTTGTTTTGTGAGACAGGGTTACACTATGTAGCCCAGCCACGTTGGCCTTGATTTCATGGCAATTCTCCTGCCTCAGGCTCCTAAGTACTGGGATTACAGGTGTGTGCCACCAGGTCCAGCTCATTTGTTTTTATGGTGTCTCTCCATTAGTCACTGACAACAGCTCTGTCTTGTAGTTCTGACACTGTCCTACATTGATTGCTTCTGGTGCCCATACCTTAAATACAATTTTTCATCTCCTTATTTTCTATTTGGTACCATTGAATGGATTCTAATTCTTTGCTAAACTTGCAATTCATATTTTGAATCGTTTTGTTTAGTTCAGCTAGCTTTTGGGGGGGGCTGTTTTTTCATTGTTGTTTGTTTTGTGAGACAGGGTCACACTATGTAGCCCAGCCTGGAACCTTGAACTCACAGTGATCCTCCTACCTCAACCTCCCAAGTCCTGGGATTACAAGCATGTACCCACCATGCTTTTTTTTGTACCAGGAATCAAACTCAGGGCTTCACACTTGCCAGACAGGCACTGCACCACTGAGCTAAATTCCCAGCTCTCAGTTAGCTTTTAATCAGTGTCTTGTCTAAACTTGGTGATCATTTTGTTTACTAGGTCAATTATCTGTTTAGTTATATTGTCTTTGAGCTAGCCAAACACTGTATTGGTCTGTTTTTTATTTTTTAATTTCTTCTGTTATCCTTTACAGTAACTAGGGTGTGTGGTCTTTTGTTTTCTGCCCCTCAATGACCCATGGATCAGCTTTGGGGGAATTAGGAATTTGGGGAGGCATTTTATTGCCTTATCTTCTCATATTTTTATTTTTATTTGTTATTTGTGCTGAAGTTCATGAGTTGATTATAATGGAAGACTTCGTTGCTAGAAGGAGATTTCTTTAGTTAGTGCATGCTTTTCATTGATGCATTTTGGGCATGGCTATTAGCAGCATCTAATCCCATTGCTTCCATTCATCTTGGAGGGGAGGCTACAGTGTATTTGGCTCAGTACCCAGTTCTCTAGGAATGGGCTGCAGTATTGTTAATGACACCAAGGCAATCCAGAAAATGGCATACTGGGCCAGGAATGTAGCTCAGTGGTGCAGCATCTGCCTGGCAAGCACAAAACCTTGAGTTGAAATCCTGACACCAAAAAAGAAAAAAAAGAAAAAAAAAAGATCAGATATCAGCATACAGAGAAAACCAATTGATAGCAACAACTATGTCACCTTGGCTATAGTAATAAAATCAGCAACAATAGTTGCATCAGAGACAAACTGGATATTGACATACCTTAAGAATCAACAATGTACCACCCTTAACCATAGAAGAAAGATCTGTAATCATAGTATAAATACTAAGACAAAACAAATAGTGATCTACGGTAAATATCTACTAAGGAACAACTTCACTTCCACCAACAATAGAACAGTATTCAATAGTAATAGCATAGAGTTATCTAAAGCCAGGGATATAGCTCAGCAGCATCAGCACCTGCTTGGCAAGCGCAAGGTCCTGAGTTCGATTCTCAGTACCAACAAAAAAAACTAGCCATCTAAAGATCCATAAAGTTTAATGTTTATGCTAGTAAAGATAGATGGGGTGAGTAAGCAGAAAATGAGAGAAATAAAGCTTGAAATATTAATCACTGGAAGATGAAAAGGAGGAGAGAAAAGTGAGATAGGACTGATCCTATTGAGGAATAAAAGGAAATTAATAGTATTAGATAACAGTAACAGAAAAACAAACAAAAATAAGAAAACAAAAATAAAGAAAAAAAGGAAAACAAGAAAGGGAAAAAGTTAAAAGGGGAATAGAAAAAAAGAAAAAAAACCTCATGTTCTAAAAAACTCAATGAAGGAAGAAGAGTAAAAAATTGAGTCAAAAAATATTCCTCTGTTTTTGAATGAGTGGTTTCTTTCCAAGATGTGGAGTCTTGTAATCCAGCAAGTCACAATTTTTTTGTCTAGCTTTATGGCCTGTGGGTTTGTGAGGTGCCCTTCCTGCTCCAAAGTCCCCTTTGACCATAGACCCCAGACTGTGGCAAATTTCCAAGTTGAAGCATGTCTTTTCTCATGATGGTAGATGGGAAAAAACAATCAGCCCTCTAATCTCTGCTGGATGTAGGGCATGGGGCAAATGTTCAAACAGAGTGTCAAATTTAATGCCAGCACTTTCAGATTCAGCCTTTTCTGAAAGCCATACTCACTGGGCCTGGTTTCTCACTAGAGGACAGAGCCAATGTCCTTCCGAGGCTGAGCTTAAGCTTTTCAGGAAGTCTATGGCTAGCCTGTACCCTCTCTGCAACTGTCTCCTATACCTATCTCACACCCAGTCACTGTGGGAGGGTAACACTAGAAACTCTGAAGTGGAGTTGTTCTATAGTTGTTCTGTGGCCCAGTCTTAACTCCTTCCCAAAATGGAACCAAATTAAACACTCTCTGGCAATATGGTACGCACTGCACTGAGTTTCTTCTCCAACTAAAGCCCGTTGTGAAGGAGTCACTCTCAGAGTAAAATCCCATGCTGTTTTTGTATTTCACAATATCCCTGGATTTTTGGAGGAGCTAGCATTGCTGGCCAGGTCCATCATTTCTCCTGGAGCTGCCAACTCTCTGGGGCTTACTTGCCCTTCCATTATTATGTTGGTTGGTTAGTAGGCACCTCTGCTCCCTGGTGCTGAATAGGAAATGAAACATAGAGCAGGGTTGGAGTTGGTGGGTGGCTGTGACCAGGGCACAGAATCCACTGGTATGGAGTTGGCCGGGGGCAAACACTACACAGGTAAAGGTTGGCATGGTTGGGATTCCTCAAAAGGAGTGCTTCTTAAATCTTAATGTGCATGTGGATCATCAGGGATCTTGTTAAAATGCAGATTCTAATTCAGGGAAACAAGCTAGGTCCTGAGAATTTTGTTTGTTTGCTGTGGTATTGGGGATTGAATCTAGGATGGCGGTAGTGAACCTATGGCATGCATGCCGCTGCAGGCTGTTTGTATCATTGAAAGCTCTAAAAGGTTCACCACCATAGATCTAGAGCCTTTGCCACTGAGATACATCTCCAGCCCAGGTAGAAGCAGCAGAGCTGGGCACAAGTTGTCAGATTCCAGATCTAGTTTGAAAATGCAACAGGCAAAAGGTGAAAGTTTAAGGGTAAGAGTGTGAGAGAAGCTAAAGACAACTGAGGATTTTTTGGTCTCTTCAAATGGAAGGATAGAATTTCTACATTGCTACCTTACAGATAAGGAATTTGAGGTTTACAGAGGTTTAGTAACCTGCCAAAGTCGACTGTCTAGCTGTCTGTTACAGATTTATCTGGAAAAACTGAGTGGCAGTTCCCCTTCTTCCCATTTCCTCAAGAAAATAGCCTGAGCTGGAGTCCTGCCCTTCCTGCAACCCAGACAATTAATAGGTCTTTGTTCTCCAAGCACACTTTGCCAATGTAAAAATAAGAATGAGCTGCACTGAGGCTAGGGAGGAGTTGTGTGAGGTTGAGATTTCCAAGCATCTCCCTCTCTGAGAGTTTCCAGCAGAATATCAGGTTGTGATGGCTGCAGGGCGCTTAGGAGACCCATCACACAGCACAGAGACCTGGGTGCAATCCGGAGAGTGCAGGGCTGCCTGATCGCCAGAGCAGAGCAGACAACTGTCTCTGTATGAAGGGAATCAGCAGCATCGGCCCAGCTAGTCTCCCAGAACCACTCAAGCGCTGGGCTGGCAGTCTTGTATAGCTAAGAAATCCCAGAAATAACTCAGCCACCTTGATGAGTGAGTGCTCTGGGCCATATTCTAATTGAATAAATAGATTACTTAAACTAAAGAAAGAAGTAGGTGGTATGGTGGTGCATGCTTGTAATCCCAGCACTTGGGAGGGTGAAGGAAAAAATGACAACAAAAGAAAGAAATGCAAGCACTCTTCAGAGGTTGAGGCAGGAGAATTGCTGCAAGATGGAGGCCAGCCTGTGCTACACAGTGAATTCAAGGCCAACCTGAACTATATAGTGAGATTGTCTCAAAAATAAAGCGAAACAACAACAACAAAAAAAACCACACACACAGGAATTTTCATCATGACATTACTGATAGAGGAAATCTTGAGAACATCCTAAATATTCAATAGAGGGGAAAATGTTGAATAAATTGTGTATTTATATAGAATGTGATACCATGTATCCCTTTAGAAAACTAGATTAAGTTTATATTCATAGGTGTGGAAAGATGTCCACAATATGTTTCACAAGTGAAAGGATAAATTTACAGTATGTAGAGCATGATCTGTGAAAATCAAATCATATTTATCTGTATGCATATACAAATATATGCATGAAGGGACAGTCGGAAACAAGCTCACAAAATGTTAACAATCCTTACCTGTGGCTTATCTGTGAGGATTATGTAATTTATTTCCTGCTTTTCTGTATTAACTGAAATTTTAAAGTTGAGCATGTCTCAATTATGTAATTAGAAAAACCATTTGCATCTTGGAAAAATTCTACTCAATTATGTAATTAGAAAAACCATTTGCATCTTGGAAAAATTCTACTACTGAAGATTTTGCAATTTTGTCTTTAGTTATGCTGTAAAACTTTTATCTAATGCTAACTTTCAAATACTTATAAGATTATTTTGCACCTTAGAAAACTTTTGTTGTCTCCATTTTCATCAATTTAATGTGGAAAAGTTAAGTATATTAAATGGTGTTACTCTGTGCTTCGATTCTTTCCACTAAGCACACTAGTAAGAATACTGTGCTCCATTTACTCTTTTTTTTTTTCTTTTGAGGCAGGGTCTCACTATGTAGTGCAGGCAGCCTTGAACTCACTTATGTAGCCCAGGCTGACCTCAAATTCGCAGGGATCCTCCTGCCTCAGCCTTCCAAGTGCCAAGATTACAGGTGTGCGCCACCACTCCAGACTCCATTTACTATTTTTTTTTTGAGGCAGGATTTCACTATATGATTCAGGTTGACCTTGAACTCACTTTGTAACCCAGGCTGGGTGAACTGTGGTAATCCTCTTACCCTAGCCTCAAGTGCTGGGATTATAGGCATGTGCCACCACACTGGGCTCCATTTACTCATTTTAAACATCACCTTCCTTGGGCTTTTGTGCTGACAAAAGTCAAGTTGCTACTTTTTATTTTATTTATTTATTTTTCAATCAGATTTTATTGCTACATTTTAGATATACGTAATGATCACGTTCATCGTAGAGAATTTGTACCTGCACATGATAGAACTTGATTCTTTTTTTCCTCTCCATTCCCTTACCCTCCCTTCAACCCCTCCTCCCCTTAGGTTACTTTTAAAAATAACAGTTGTTCTCATAAATAAGATGATATGAATACCATTGATAATTTTTTAGAGGTAAAAATAGTTTTGAAACAACCAAAGAAAGAAGTATTGTTCAGTCTGGCATTTTAGCACATTTATTGCAGCGATTCTTCTTCCAAAGTTGATTACAAAACTATATGACCTACAAGTTACTTTTTTTTTTAATACTCAAAATATTAATGCTATGGACATGGCATTTATCTATAG
Organism: Cuniculus paca; assembly: GCA_004365215.1. Lineage (NCBI taxonomy): Eukaryota > Metazoa > Chordata > Mammalia > Rodentia > Cuniculidae > Cuniculus > Cuniculus paca. The sequence continues at coordinate 9,957 of RJWT010019693.1, read as the reverse complement.
AGTATTGTTAAATACATAGTTTTTGGGTGAGTAGGTCAACTCAATTCTAGTGATATTGTTGGGGCACAGTTACAATACAAGAACACATTTATAAAATAGCAAACATCTAGGTAGTTCAAGGAGAGTAATTAGAGGTCTCTGACCAAGTTTCTGCTGCTTCTGCTGAATTCAATTGACTTTGACAGTGTCGAAGGCCCAGCTGCATACCTCTTATAAGCACTGAGTCAGAGTAATTGTCTATACTCTAAGGTACCCTGGGCTAGTGAAGAACACCATTAACTATGCCAACCCTGTAAGGGCTCCCTCCCCTTGTTCCTGGAATATTTCTATATTATGACAAACAATTCCTTTTATTCAACAAGTCTGTTCAAGACTAGCCTGCCTGTCAATATATGACTCAATGCATGTAACCAATTATGTAACGCTTTGTCACTTGTATTGAACCTCCCATTTCTAAATGCTATACAAACTAAAATCTCTGTAAACACAGGCTGTTGCCTTTGGGAACTATCCCACAACAGTCCACTGGCATAAAGATTAAACATTGCCTTCTTATCTCCTCAGTGCAAAGAGTCTTCTTTATGGTTTGACTTGAGAATTTTCCCCAAAAAATATGAGTTCTGACACTGAGAATCTTGGGTACTAGGTCATACTTAAGTTTAGTTATTTTTTTATTAATTTTATTTTTACATTTTAGATATAAATAATGACAACATTCATAACAGGGAATTTGTTCCTGTACATGATATATCTTGATTCTCTTTTTCCCATTCCCATAACCTTCCATCCCTCCTCCCCTCCTTATTTACAAAAGCTTTGTTTTGCTGGGGATTTAGTTCATGGTGTAAGCACCTGCCTGGCAAGCACAAGGTTGTGAGTTTGATTCGTGGTACCAAAAAAAGAAAAAAAAAAAGCTTTGTTTCCATTTTTCCTTCTATTATCTTTTTTCTTTTTTTCTTTCCCCTTCTTCCTTTCCCCCTGCCACCTCCCTAGTTCACCTTTCCACTTGAACATTTTTTTTCCATTTCATAATATCTGTTATACATTTTGCTCCTTATTCACATTTTCAGTTTTTCACACCAGAAAAATAAAGTGTATTTACATGTGTGCATCTGACTTATATCACTTAAAAGTAAGGTCTCAAGGTGCATCCATTTACCTGGAAATGTCTCAGGTTATCCTTCTTTATGACTAAGTGGGACTCCATTGTATAAAAAGAACCTTCACATCTTCTTTATCCATTTATTAGTTGATGGCTGTTTGGTGGGTTTCAAGATTTAAGTAGTACAAATTCTGCTGCTATAAACATGGGTGTGCATATATCACTGCACTATGATACATTTAATTCTTTCAGGAAGATACCAAGAAGAGGAATAGCTGGGTCAAATGGAACCTCTAGTTCTAGTTTCTTGGGAATCTCCACACTGATTCCATAGTGGTTGTACCACTCTACACCCCCACCAACAGTGGTTCCTTTTTTCCCATAGCCCTGCCAGCATTTGTAATAACAAAAGGCTAATTCGTTATACAAGGTTGATTTCTTGATAACAGCCATTATTTCTTGGGTGAGATGTAATCTCAGTGTTGTTTTAATTTGCATCTTTCAAATGAGCAGTGATTTTGAACATATTTTCATATATTTATTCACCATTTCTACTTCTTCATCTGAGAAGTATCTGTTCATTTCAGGTGCCCATTTTTGGACTGGGTTTTTTAATTTAGGGTGGTCTAATTTGAATTTTTTATATATTCTAGATATTAGTCCTTTGAGGAATGGCAGACAAAAATTTTTTTCCAACACCATGTGTTGTCTCTCCACTCTGTTGGTGGTTTGCTTTGCTGCATAAAAACTCTAATAAGATGAGATTCCATTTGTGGAATCTTTGTGATATTTCCTGTGCAATGTGGGTTTTGTTCATAGAGTCTTTTCCTACTGTAATATCTTCAAGAGTTCTACCTATGCTACCTTCCAGCAGATTTACTGTTTCTGTTTTAATTTTAGATCTTTGAACCTTTTTTGTTTTGAGATAGGGTCTCACTGTATAGTGCAGGCTGGGTTTGAACTCACTATGTAGCCTAAACTGGTCTTGAATTTGAGGAGATCCTCCTGCCTCAGTCTCCTGAGTACTAGAATTACAGGTGTGTCCCACCATGCCCAGATTTTAATCCATTTTTAAGTTTTTTTTTGTGGTACTGGGAAAAGAACTCAGGGCCTTGCACTTGCCAGGCAGGTGCTGTGCCACTGAGCTATATCCCCAGCCCTGATCCATTTAAATTATAGTTTAGTGCATGGTTAAAGATATGGGTCTAGTTTTAGACTTTGGCATGTGGATAGTCAGTTTTTCCAGCACCATTTATTAAAGAGGGTATCTTACTTGTGTTCGGCTCCTTTGTCAAAGGTAAGGTGATTGTGTTTGGAGTTGTTTCTGCCTTTTCTTATATGTTCCACCAGTCCTTGGGTCTGCTTTTTGCCAGTACCATGCTGGTTTTTTTTTTTTAATCACAGTCATACATAAATTTAGAGATGAAAATCTCTATTAGTTGAAAAGCAAGCCAGGTGTAGCAGCACACACCTATAATCCCAGTACTCAGGAGGCTGAGGTAAGAGGATCCCAGCAAGTTCAAGACCAGCCTGGACTACACAGCAAGATCCTATCTCAAAAAATGAAAAAAGAGCACCCTGTGCCCCCCACACAAAAGACCTCAGCAGCTAATGGGAGCCTCAGGGACCCCTCCTCCCAACCCAGAGGACTCAGCAGGCCAGCAAGAGCATGGCGAGTTCCCCCCAAAGCAGAAGACCTTAGTGGATCAGCAGGAGCCTTGGCGAACCCTTCCTCTACCTGGAGGACCTTGGTAGGCCAGGGAGAGTGCAAGTGAGTCCCTCTTCCATACAGAGGACCCTGGGTGGGCTGGTGAGAGTGCCAGTGAGGCCTCCCCCTGCCTGGAGGAACCTGGCTGGACCTGTGAGACCTCCAGTGACATAGTAGAGTCCCAGCTGGAGCACTCACCATGGACAGGTATGTCTGGTGGCCTGGAACAGCCTGACGCCTCAGTAACAATATTAGGTAAGGGTTGGCTTACATCACTACTCCTAGGCTAGTCAGCCTAGAAAGAATACAGGACTCACCCAGCTTACCCTGCAGAAGGAATTCAGGTGACTGGCCCTTCCCTACATTGCAGGGCCCAGCAACCCAGTGAACATCAGGTACACAGTAAGACCCTAAGACACACATGATAAACAGTCAAGACTAGTGCAAATGAAAAGACCTAAATACTAACCAAGAGGTGAAAATGACAAAACGAAAAAGTAAAATGCAATCTCAAACCCCCTGCCCATCTGGAACAAGTCTAAGAGATATTGAAATAGAGGACATTGGAAGTCAGACACATGAAATTTCTGAAAAGATAGCAAGTGAAGTAAAGAAACAAATCCATGAGACTATAGAGGAAATCAGATCAGAAATAATCTCTCAAGTAAAGAAAGAAATGACAAACTTTAATGAAGGAGTAGCAAATCTCAGTATAGCTAGAGAATACATAGATAAAAAGTACAGGAGCATGGGAAAATGATGGAAACCTTGAATGAACAATATAGGAGAGAAATAGAATGTATAAACAGATTCAAAGAGATATCCAGGAAAATAAAATTCCACCGAAAGCTGGCAAAACTGCTTGAATGAAACTGAAGATAGACTTTCACACCTTGAAGATAGGATCGCAGCTAATGATCCCAAAAGGAAAGAACTCTTAAAAATAACAAGGGACGATGAAATAACAATTCAACAACTCCAAGACAATGCAAAGAAAAACAATATAAGATTGACAGGGATCAATGAAAATGAAGGAGTCAATACAAATGACATAAAAAAAAAAACCCTACTTTCAGAAGTAATAGCTGAAAATTTCCCAAGCATGGCAAAAGAATCTGATATACAGATAAGTGAGGCATATAGAACTGCAAACAGACATAATCAAAATAAATCTACATCCAGACATATAATTATCAAGATCCAAGAAATTCAATATAAAAACAGAATAATAAAAGTCATTAGAGAAACAAACCACTTATCAAGGTAAGTCCATTACAATCATAGTCAACTTCTCAACACAAACCCTCCAGTCCAGACAAGCTTGAAGTATTTCAACTTCTAAAAAACAACAACTTTCAACCTAGATTGATGTACTCTGCAAAACTATCTCTCAAAATTAATGGAGAAATAAGATACTTCCATGACAGAGAAAAACTGAAGAAATTTATGTTCACCAAACCAACCCTAGAAAGAGTACTGAAAGGTATTCTAGATACAGATAAAAATGACCACAATTTCCAGAACAACAACAGAAGGAAATCACCAAGTGCAATGAAAGCAATTAAACAAAGGGAGAAAACAAGGAACCAATGACAGGAAAGCAAAATGACAAAGATAAGCCAAGGCATATCAGTAATAACCATCAACATAAATGGCCTCAATTGACCAATTAAAAGACATAGGTTGGCAGAATGGATCAAGAAACAAGATCCAACAATATGTTATATACAAGAAATACATCTAACTCAAAAAGAAACTCATAGACTGAAAGTCAAGGATGGAAAACAATATTCCATGTGACAGGAACCCAGAAAAAAGCAGGGGTAGCTATTCTGTTAGCAGACAGTGTGAACTTCAAACCAAAAATGATCAAAAGAGATACAGAAGGTCACTACCTGATCAGAGGAAAAATTCAAGAGGAAGCAATAACAATCATAAATATATATGCACCAAATATGGGCGCACCCAACTATATAAGACAAATACTAATAGACATGAAAAATCAAACATGCAATAAAACAGTTGTAACAAGGGACTTTAATGCCCCATTGTCACAAAGAGATAGATCAACTAGACAAAAAGTCAGCAAAGTATAGAACTGAGGGCCGGGGATTTAGCCCAGCAGTGTAAGCACCTGCCTGGCAAGAGCAAGGTCATGAGTTTGCTCCCTGGTACCAAAGGAAAAAAAAAATAGAACTGAATCAAATCTGTGAACAAATGCTAGATGTTTATAGAGTATTCTATCCAACAACATCAGAATACACATTCTCTGCTGTACATGGGACGTTCTCTAAAATAGACCCTATATTAGCCCATAGAATGTGCTTAATTAAATGCAAAGGAATTGAAATTACCCCATGCATATTATCTGACCATAGTGCACTGCAATTAGAAATTAATGGCAAAAGAAACTACATAAACACATGGAAATTAGATAACACCCTCCTCAATGGGTCATTGATGAAATAAAAGAAGAAATTAAACAATATCTACAATTCAATGAAAATGCAGATACAACATATCAGAACCTTTGGAACATAATGAAAGCAGTACCAAGAGAGAAATACATAGCAATAAATTCTCACATCAGGAAAACAGAATGAGCACAAATAAAAAACATAATGCTACACCTAAAGCTTCTAGAAAAAGAAGAGCAAGTCAAGAACAAATAATGGAGGAATTATAAAAGTCAGAGCAGAAATTAATACTATTGAGACTAAGAAAACAATACAAAGAATTAATGAATCAGAAAGTTGGTTCTTTGAAAAAATAAAATTGATAAACTCTTAACCAGCCTTATCAAGAAAAGGAAAGAAAACCTCAAATTCATGCAATAAGGAATGAAAAGGGTGAAATTACTGCAGATTCTGTGGAAATTCAGAAGATCATCAATATGTACTTTGAAAATCTTTGCTCACACAAGCTGGAAAATGCAGAAGAAATGGACAGATTCCTAGAAATGTATGAATTACCAAAGCTGAATCGGGAAGGTATAAAAATTTTGAATAACCCAATATCAGTTACTGAAATTGAAAACATAATTAAAAACTTACCAACAAAGAAAAGCCCAGGTCCTGATGGCTTCACAGCTGAGTTCTACAAGAAATTTAGAGGAGATTTAACACCAGTACTCCTCAAACTCTTTAATGAAGTTGAAAGGGAAGCAATTCTCCCTAACTCATTCTTGGAGGCAAGTATTACTCTGATACCTAAACCAGAGAAAGACTCAGCCAAAAAAGAGAACTACAGGCCAATCTCCCTAACGAACATTGATGCAAAAATTCTCAATAAAATATTAGCAGACAGAATGCAGCAAATCATCAAGAAGATTATACACCATGACCAAGCAGGATTCATCTCAAGAATGTAGTGGTGACTCAGAATATGCAAATCAATAAATGTAATATACCACATCAACAGTGCCAAAGATAAAAATCACATGATCATCTCAATAGATGCAGAAAAAGTTTTTTATAAAATCCAGCACTCATTCACAATAAAAACCCTACAGAAAATTGGAATAAATGGTCTCTACCTCAATCTAATAAAAGTCATCTATGACCAACCAACAGCCAACATCCTACTAAATGGACAAAAACTGAAAGTTTTCACTCTAAAATCAGGAACAAGACAAGGAAATCTACTATCACCACTTGTATTCAATATAGTTCTGGAAATGTTAGCCAGAGCAATTAGATAAGAGAGATAAATAAAATGAATAAAGATAGGAAGGAAGAAGTTAAATTATCATTATTTGCAGATGACATGATACTTTACATAGAAGACCCCAAAAACCCAAAAACCCCACCAAAAGACTACTAGAGTTAGCTGGGCATGGTGGTGCACTCCTGTAATCCCAGCACTCGGGAGGTTGAGGCAGGAGTATCGTTGTCGGTTCGATACCAGCCTGGGCTACAAAGTGAGCCCAAGGTCAGCCTGAACTACACAGTGAGATCCTATCTCAAAAAGAAAAGAAAAAAAAAAAACTACTACAGTTCATAATCAAATTCAGCAGTGTAGCTGGATACATAGTCAACACTCAAAAATTAATAGCATTCCTGTACACAAACAAACTCACTGAAGGAGAAATTATGGAAATAACACCTTTCATAATAGAATTCAAAAAAATGAAAAACTTAGGAATCAATCTAACAAAGGAAGTAAAAGATGTATATCTAGAAAACTTTAGTACTCTGAAAAAGGAAAGTGAAGAGGATATCAGAAAAATAGGGGGCTGGGGATCTAGCTCAGTGGTCTAAGTGCCTGCCCGGCAAGCGCAAGGTCGTGAGTTCAATCCCCGGTACCGGAAAAAAAAATAGATATCCCTTGCTCTTGGATAGGAAGAACCAATATTGTGAAAATGGCCATTCAACCCAGCTACTCCCCTTCTGCGTATCTTCTCAAAAGAATTAAAAATGTCATACCACAGTGATATATGTGCACCCATGTTTATAGTAGCACAATTTGTAATAGCCAGATCTTGGAAACAACCTAAATGCCCACTGACAGAAGAATGGATAAAGAAGATGTGACCATTTAATACAATGGATTACTATTCAGCCATAAAGAAGAATAAACTGAAGACTTTTATGGGTAAGTGAATGCAATTTGAGACCATACTCATTAGTGAAAAAATAAGACACACATGTATAAACATTGTATTGTCTCACTAGTCTGAGAAGCTGAAAGAAACAACATATGTATATGTGTATGTATATGTATATAAAAATAGTTAAGATAAAAAAGCAGCTTATTTAAAATATAAAAAAAAAACAACACTGAGATTCCATCTCACTCCGGAAAGAATGCATGTCATCGATACATCAACCAATAACAAATGCTGGAGGGACTGTGGGGAAAAAGGAACCCTTCCCCACTGTTGGTAGGATTGTAGGTTTGTACAACCACTATGGAAATCAGTGTGGCAATTCCTCAAAAAACTAGAATTGGAGGTCCCATTCAATCCAGCTATTTCCCTTTGGGTATTTTCTCAGAAGAATTGAAAACGTCATGTCACAGCAACACATGTGCACCCATGTTTGTAGCTGCACAATTTGTCATAGCCAGATCTTGGAAAAAATCCAAATGCTCATCAACCATTGAACGGATAAAAAAGATGTGGTATTTTTATACAATGGAGTATTACTCAACTATAAAGAAGGATAAACTTGAGGCTTTTATAGGTAAATGCATGCAACTAGGGACCATACTCATAAGTGAAATAAATCAGACTCACATGTGTAAATATTGAATTGTCTCCCTAGTGTTAAAAAAAAAGTAAATAAGAGACAAGATGTACAATAGACATTGTGAAATTGAAAGGAAAAGAAAGTGCTCGAAAGGCAAGAACAACTGGGATGGGGAAAGGAGAAAAGAAAGAAGGGAAAAGATTATACATATACATATGTATACATATGTGCACATATGTGTGTATGTAAATACATACAAGATAGATAAGTATCGTACTAATCTCTGTTCATCAAGAAGAACAGTTTGTGTATTCTTTGTCTGATTGATCATTTTTTATGCCTAAATCTTGTAAACTGAACTACTTTTAAGATAACAATATGCAATATATTAACTAATGTTAATTTCCTATTTCTTTTTTTTAATTCTATATAGTTTTTATTCTTCTTTTATGTTTGCTTTTAAAATTAAAAAAAACTAAAAAAAATGAAGAAAAAAGGAAAGAAAAACAGTTCCAAAGAGTTGGATGGCTGTTAACAATGAAATCGAGAACAATGTCATACCTCTAAAGTACCCAATAAAAGAAATTAAGACCTCTGCCACACCTGTTATATAGTTTATATTTAATAAGGGAGAAGACATTGTTTTGTTTATAAGGAGTAGGAAGTGGAAAACAGGAAAAAAAAAGGAAATAAGTATCATATCATGAAATGAATATGAATTTACCAGGAAATAGGTGAAGTAAACAGAAGCCAAATTTAATTAAAAAATTTTAAAAGCAGTGGTATAGAAATGAAACATAGACCCTAAGAAATTAGCGATGATAAGTAGATTTTTAAAGGAAACTTTTGGGGAGGAGGGGGAATAATTTTTTTTTTTTGAGACCAGCTTTTGCTATGTAGTTCAAGTTGGCCTTGCATTCACTATGTAGACCAGGCTGACCTCAAACTCACAGCAATCCTCCTGCTTCAGCCTTCAAAGTGCTGGGATTTCAGGTGTGCACCACCATGCCTGTATTCTTTCTTTTCTTTCAGTGTCAACATTTAATTAGTCACAAGTTTCAGGCAATGGTTGAATCCTGAGCAAAACTGCAAGATATTAAAAGGTAGTCTTCAAATTATTCTCATTGCCTCTCATAGCTCACTATGTAGCCCAGGCTGGCCTCAAACATGCAGTGATTCTCCTACCTCAGCCTCCCAAGTGCTGTGATTACAGGCATGTGTCACCAGCCCGGCTTGTTTCCATTTTAATAAGAGATGAATGCTTATAAAAGCCTTTAAAACCTGTGTCTCCTTAAAAAATAACAAAACAAAATAAAACAAAACAAAACAGCAACCTACGTTTCCCTTACCCCAAACTTGATCCCTCTTAGGTCTGTCCCAGAACAGTTTCTAACTGACTGGTTAGGTACTTACCTACCTAAAAGTTCTCCAGACCACTGACACTCAGCCTCCCCCTGCCCCACCAAAAACATTGCTTTTTCTCTTGGATCCCACATCCTCCTTGTCCCTTGTTCTTCATATTCTGAAAATTATATTTGCTCTAGCCCTTCAAATTTCATTCCTTCTTCTCTGATCACTCTGTGAAGACCTTAATATAGACGTTAATCATTTCTCATCTGTACTCACAGGAGCTTCTAAATGGTCTTTATGTCTCCAACCCATCTACCATCTGGCCATCTGTAAAATGTACAGTTTAACTTCAGTTGCCTGCTTTAAAAATTCTTCAGTGGCTCCGCAGTGCCTTCAGGATAAGCAACAGATACAAGGGCACGGCATATAAGGTCTTCTGTGAACTGCTTCCTGTCTATTCTTCTGATTTCTCTCTACTTCATTCTTTAAATATACTGCATCTCTGTCATACAGAAGTAACTGCTGTTCTCAAATAGGTCACATCCTCTGACTTCTAACCATAGTTCAAGTTATTCTCTCAGCCCAAAATAACTCCCCTTGCTCTGTTT
>RJWT010019692.1:0-18287 GCA_004365215.1 Cuniculus paca | reverse complement strand
TCCAGCTCATGGAAGGTGAGTATTCTGCTCCAGCTCCAATGCAGCTCTAGAATTGCTTATTTATTTCCCATCACTAAATAATAAGAAACACATAGGGCATCTCTGCTATAGGATGTGTTTATGCATTAAGATACCATCTCTTACTTAAAAAAAAAGTACACTGTAATTAATAAATTTCTTTCATGTGGAAAATGTGCTGCTTTAAAGCAACTGAATGTTCTATATTCTTAGTCAAGTATATTTTATTCTGTACCTGAATATATCACATCATTCGACAACAATTTCTAGAACATTCTGTTGTCATAATTAAGGTTTACTGTCTTCCTGTTGGGTTGAGTTGCAGTTTTCTCCCCATTTAAGACTAAGGTCTGAAGCCATTCCACTGATGGTGTTATAAAATCCATGATTGTCAGATTGCTTTTTTATGAGTGACTAATTTATGTAATTAAATCTGTTCATTTATTCTAGGCTTTGTCACATGTGGTTTGCAGAGTTATTTTTAAATAGCTTCTCCTTTCATCTAAAACTAATAGGATTATTCGCTCATTCTGGCAATTAAGTATAATAAAAAAAATTACTGACCTCTCTGGCTCCTGCATTAGAAAAATGAATTAGCAACAAACAAAGATGAAGTAGGAGGTAGTTATGGAGCCCTTTGGTCAGCCTGTGACAAATCTGAGTAGACCTGTGCACCTAAAGGGCCAGAAACGGGGGTTGGAAGCAGTCAAGCTCCACTGGGAAGTGTGTGTGAGGATCCTGAACTCCTCCTCTGGTTTTCATTGTTTCATGTTCTTCCCTGGCTCCCCAAGCAGGGAACAGTTTTGAATTAAACAGCAATTGAGATCTTTATCTTCTGACCTGACAAGGGCACACAGCGTCTCTGCCCAGGGGCACTTCACCAAGGAGACCAGAAAGTACCAACTTGTAATCGTGCCTTTTAAAATTAATTTAAAAAAAAAAAAATAAATGCCCATGGTACAAAATGTACCAAAGGCACACAGTGAAAAAAGTACATCTTCTTCCCCCGCTTCTCTTCCCCAGAGGTAACCAGGGGGGCCAATTTCTTGGGACTTCTCTCAGAGATATTCCACGTGGCTGATGTTTGCGTAAGTGTCCCCCAAAGGCTATGCATTAAAAGTTGGGACCCCAGCCTATGGTGCTGTTGGGCAGGAGTGGAACCTTTAAGAGGTGGAGCCTAGTGGGAGACTATTAGGTCACTGGGGGCATGGCCTTGCAGAGGATCTTGGGGCTCCAGCCTTTTTCTCTATCTCTTTTGCTTCTCAGCTGCAATGAAGTGGGTGGTTTCCCTTCTTCTTTATAAATTGATTTATCTCAAGTATTTGTTAAAAGAGGGAAAACTGACCAATGCATATACATATATAAACTACAGGCAAGTAAAATATACCCCCCTTTTTAACATGCATTATCTCGCTATATAACTGTTCATTTTTTTTAAGCTATTATTATTTTGTACCTAAAAACCTTTTTATGGCTTCGTTGTGTTTCATGATGCAGAAATTCCAAAATTTACTTACTTATTTTTGGTTATTTTGAGACAGGGTCTTGCTACGTAGTTCCGGCTGGCCTTGAATTCACCATGCATCCCAGGCTGGCCTCCAATTCACGGCAGTCCTGAGTGTGAGGATTACAGGTGTGCACCATCACATGCAGCTCTCCAAAATGTATTTAACCAGTCCCCAGTGTTCAAGGTGATCCCAAGCATTATTCAGCACAAGCAAGGCTGCAGTGTCTAACTTTAAGAACACCTTTATCACTTGGCATCCTTGGGAATTGGTTCCAGGGCCCTCACAGATACCAAATCTGCAGATGCTCAAATCCTTTACATAAAATGCCACAGTATTTTCATATAAAATATGCAATCCTCCCATATACTTTAGATCATCTCTATATTACTTGCAATACCTCATACAGTGTAAATGCCATGTAAATAGTGGTATATTGTACTGTTTAGGGAATAATCACAAGGAAAAAAAGTCTGTACCCATTCAGTACTGATTTAGTTTTACCTTTTGGAATACTTCTGATCTGTGACTGTTTGAATTCATGGATGCAGAACCCATAAATACAGAGGACTGTCTGTTCACTGTTTCAGACATATTTTAGAGCATCTTCAGGACATATTACTAAAAGCAGATTGTTGGGTTGAAGGTAAGTGCATTTGTAACATCCATAGATAGTGCACATGTACACTCCATACTGCTTGTATGAATTTACAGTTGATCAGTAATTATACAAGGTCTTCACTACCCAGGAGGTGTATCCACACAGTGTATTTTGAAACATTATAAATTTGCAAACCTCATAGGTTACAAAATGCTATCTCTGTTTTAATTTTCCTTTTCCATGGGAGTGACATCAGGGAAGTTTCTTTATGTTCACATTTATTTTTTTCCCTATAATCTATTCGTCCATATCCTTGGGACATTTTTCTACTGGGGCTGAAGACATGGCTTTCCTACGGAATTGACAATTCTTAAGAAAATGAGTCATATAAATTGCAATATTTCTCCAGTTTGTCCTTTGTCATTTGGTTTTATGGTATGCAATAATTTAACAAACATAAAGTGTACTTGAATTTAACTTTTTCTTTTATTCTTTCTTCTGGATTTTTGTGTTATGCTTAGAAAGGATATTATACTCTTGAGATAATAAAGAAAAACTCCACCCTAGTTTTTTTCAGTAGTCATTTTACATTTTATGTTAATATCTTTGATTTATCTGGACTATTTGGTGAGCTATAGAAATATAGATCCAAAGCTACACTGCACCAGTATTACTTAGTGAATAATCCACCTGTTCCCTACTAATCGGAAATGCTCCTTTATCATCACCCAGGTGCAGTTCCTCACCTATGGGGTCTTCTCTCTACTCCATTGTTCTTCTTGCCCTTGTATCAGCATCACATTGTTTCAACAGTTGTAGTTTTATAGGAAGATGTGGTAGGGCAAGTTGTACCTGGTTTTGAAGACTCCTCCAAGCCTGGTACAAAGCCCAGCTGATCTGTGAGTTTACTAACTTCATTCACTTAAGAAAATGTAATTTAATTTCTTTGGTTGCCTAGTTTTAAATTTCTGGTTAGGCTAATTCACTCATCATTCTTTTCCCCGCAGATTTTTCCTACTTAGTGTTGACAACTACTTTTTCTAAACGGATAGTTTTGTCTACGTATAGATTATTTGGGGAGATAGACATCTTTATGATGTTTCATTGCCCATTCTAGAACTTTGTGTTCTGAACTCTAGATTTAAAAAAAAAAATATGCTGACAAAAAGGTTTTCAGGCTCTTGTCCACTCCATAAGGAATGCGACTTAACTTAAGCAGTCCCAGCTGGTCCCTGACACCAGCCCCACACTAATACGAGAATTGGCCTGGCCATGAGGTTCTGAGCCCAAAACGCTTTATCTCATCTGGACCTCTGTGTTTCTCAGTTATCACATGGCTGCCCCTGGGAGCCTCCGATCAGACAAGCGCCACCTCTCTCCTGAATGATTCCATGGCCGAGAGGAACAGCACCAACTCCACCAGGGCTCTTCGGTTGCTGGATGGGATGAGCGCCACCTGGTACATCCTCACCATCATCGGCATCTTTGGGGTGATTTTCCTCTTCCGGTTGGCCAGCAACATCCTCAGGAAGAACGATAAGTCCTTGGAAGATATTTATTATTCCAGTTTGACCCTTGAACTAAAAAAGAAAGGGCTCCAGGGCAAGGTGGCTAAATGTTCCTCACAGATCATTTGCAACCCAGGTGTCCTAGAGCCTACCCAGGCCAGCCTGGTGTCAAAGTGCGGAAACAGCGAGCCCCAGACTGGAGTCCAGGGGGTTCCTTGAAAGTCAGTCTAGCAGATCTCCAAGAGGAGGCTCCAATATTTTGCAGGAGGAGTATCTTTGGGTTTCCTGCAGCCCGAAGAGAGGACTTGAGCCTTTGAATGGGACTGAAAGAGCATCACTATGTTATGGTGCATTTGGATGATGAATATGTGGCCAGACACCAGTAGTCCCTATCCCTCTGAGGTTTTCTGACGCTTTAGGCTGGAGGCCGCAGAAGCCATACTTGGCCTTCCCTAGAAAAGCCTTTGCTTTAGGGAAGGGTGTGTGCATTCAGTGTTCTCAGAGGAATCCAGGACACTCCAAGGGACCGGGTGGTTTCTTGTCATGGAAAGGCTGATCCGAGTTGAATGCTCTAGATTAAAAATTCAACCTCTAGGGAGAGGCCACATAAACTTTGAGTGACTGGCTGCTCACCTGGAACCTGTGAAAGTTGAGATAGGTGAAACCAAAAGGTCATTTATTTTTAAAGATCCTGACTCCATTAAATTCAGAACCAAAATTGTTTATAGTGGAAGCTAGGGATTCTTCATTTTCACTGAGTGAGTGGAGTGCATTGGAAAATACACTTGTTTTGGACTCAGAAGCTCTGGACTCTACTCTGGGCCTGATTATCACTGCTTTCGTGTCTGTGTACACATACACCACCTCTCTGGAACTCCATTTACAGGTAAAGTGAGAGAACCATGCCAGATTGGCCAATCATACTAAGTAGATAAAATCTGATGGGATCATGCGTGTGAGTGTATTTTGAAAAGCAAAATAAGTATATAAACATAAGTGTCATTGTGATGATGGTGATGACTGTGGCAGTTATAGCTGATTCTGATGATGGTGGTGTTGGCAGTGATGGTGGTGCTGATGGTGTGGTAGTGGTTGATGTTGACCATGGTGTTGATGTTGATATTGGTGTTGGTGGTTGATGGTTGATGAGTCATGGTGGTAGAGGTTGAGAAGAATGAAGGCTTGGTGTGCTGATGCATGTTGACAGTGGTGATGGTGGAGTGATGTAATTGTGGAACAGGAAATGACTAATCCATTAGCAGTCAGTCTTTAAACCATCGTTATATTGCTTTGTTCTGCAGGAGAGCCCATCTGTGCATCTGTTGATGGTCCAAGCTGTGAATTTATAACTGGCAGAGCAAAATGGAACTTTAAGAATTAGAACTTTTTCCTCTAGAGACAAGTTGTTTCTCCAAATCTCCTTAGGCCCTTCTTTCATCCAGCCTTCCTCAGCTCAGACGAATGGATAGACTTTGTGGATGTTGGCTCTGGGTGGTCAGAGTCCAGGTTCCCATTCACAGGGAAGGAAAGGAAAGGGCCACATGACAGGGCCAGAAGGAATGAAGCAAGTCTGGGACTGTCTACAGTCTCATGGTATCCCTCCCACCTCTATTCCTTACTGTGAAAGGCCCTTGCACACCTAGACACAGTGAAATGATGATTTGTGGTAATACAAGGCCCCTCCATCCCTTTGGAGCTAGTTTCAAATAAAGTCTTTTTTCCTTTTTCACCACAAATGGTCTCCCATGGTTTGTTTGAAGAGCATGGAGCAAAGGGAGCCCGGTGACTGATGACAAATTAGTCTGTGAGATTCAGGTTTCACTGAGAACAGTCACCACCTTTCTATTTCATCTATAATGTGGTCTATTCAAGTGTTTTATGAGTATCTCCTGCATACTTGTCCAAGAAATTATATATATATATATATATATATATATATATATCTGACTAGGAAGATGTGATAAGCTGAGCTGCTATAAGTGACTTCCAGCAATTAAAGAAAAAATTATATATTGTCTCAATTTCTATGAAGTTCACCCAGGTCAGCTTTTAGAGATCCCTCCTGGGCTAGAGATAAATTTATTTTTCCTTCCTGTAGACTGTAGTCTTCAGTCATCCCTGTGATCTCGTGAAGGTCAAGATTAAGCCCTAAGCTTTGGTTTTGGTGAAGTGGGAAGTATTTTCAAGGATTTTTCCTCTTTTCCCATTTTCTTCATCATCATCATCATCATCCCACAGGTTGGAAACAAAAAGTGTTAGCTCACTGATATAATTAAGGTTTTGCTTCATGCTTATGTTTGAGGATAGAATGAAACAAGACAAAAAAGTAGGGGAAAATATCGTTGGTAGTGAAGAGGAACACAGCATTAAATGGGAGTGAAGAGTCCAATTTTAAGTAAATTTGAGGATAGGAAGAGTTAATTGGTAGTCTTCACTTGCTGGTTGTCTTTGAAGAATACATTTCTGACTTCTTAAACCAATTGTCTTGCATTTGCCTTTGGGAATGCTATTTCCACTTGGGGATCTGTATGGCTCTAGGGAAGCTGAAACTACCCCTAGTTCAAGGACTGGAATAAGAGACCACTGGAAGTGAATCCAATCAGTGCATTCTGTCTCTTGGCAGAATTGGGCTGAGGAAGGACACAGAGACCTAAGTAAGCCAATCCAGTCAGAATGATTAAATGGAGATTTCTGGAACACAAAGATTCACTCTGCATGGGACTAAAAGCAGATCTGAGTCTGGAATTATTGGATTCATTTTGCCAAGAGGAAAGCCAACCTGAGGGCAAAAACATAAGGGAGATCAGACTGAGAAAATTACAAAGATTAGAGCCCCGCTCAAAGCCTTAATTTACCACTGGAATTTCTCAGTTTGTGAGCCAATATATTCCCTTTATTAAATCCACTGCAGGTACACTTTTTGTTTCTCAAAACCAAAAATACCCTAACTGATACCTTTGGATACATAATTTCCTGAAAGAAATGAGTGGAGGGAAGTTTTAAAAGAGAGGATGTGTAATGTGGTATGTGGGAGGTTAAAACCATTTCTTTCAGCATGATTTTTAGATTTATCAGCTTTTTGTATTTGCAGGAAAAAAATAGATCTAGGATGTTTTCTATCTCAGTTCAATGATCATTTATAAGATTTGTCATTGCTTGACCTCTCCAAGAACATTCCATGAGATTCTGTCTTACTTAAGCCTCAGTCCCTGACTCTGTCAGTGAACTGCCATGGAAACCCCAAGGAGGTCCTGTTAAGGTCAACCTGTGGTCAGAAATTGGTTCAAAGGTATTTTCTGAGGAGCAAGAGCCACTATCTTCCTGCTGACACCCAACACAATTACATCAGATCCAAGAACATGTTTCCAGGCAACCTCACTGCTACTTAGTCCAAATCCATCATTTTCTGGGGAGCTTGTCTAAGAGTTTACCTTGGAGATGTGTTCTTGGAGTGGGCATTTTAAGCAATATTGGTGGGGGGAAAAAACTCAAATACTGTGGGGTTTTTTTCCTTCAAAAATCTCTTAAATCTAAAATGCTCAAGATCAGAACCATTAACACTGTCTTGACAACTTCATCTATAGTACTTGAATGAATAGACAAGATGTGTACATCATGACATTAACGTTTAATTCGGAGAGTGGGAAAGAGAATCGCAAGTGCCCCCAGCCCTGGTGCAGACAGGAACAAAGCTCTCTGATTTCCGGTACTCCTCATACCTTCTCTTTCTTTGTCCCTGTAAGATTCCCCCAAGACTTAGGGGGTAAGTTTAGATAAAGGTCTTCTTCTGAAACAGAAATTATTTTAAAGCAACTCAGAATGGATCCACTGATTTCTGCAGAGGATCTGTGGCTAATGGTACCAGGGTTTGTACTGAAATTAAATCAGTCAGAAGAGCTTTCCCAGGCGATTGGAATGCATCTATTCTAAATAAAATGCTGCCAGCTCAATTGCATTATTATTTGATTTGTGATATGATTATCACATTTTAGAAAAGGATTTAAGAAAAAGAATTTAGAGAGTAAACATCTATTGGCATTTATACAACCCAGACTAGCATGTGTGCTCTGGTTTTTGTAACTGATATTGATTGTTTAGACTTCTACAAGAACAAAAGAATGTTACCTTATCCTTCAGATAAAGTTTATAAAGTTCTTTTATTGACAACAATGAAAATATCTTACAAAACTAGTACAGTGGTTCTTCGGTTCATGAACGCTTTTGTTTGCAAACCATTTGGTTCACAAACAGAAATGTTTGGCAAAATTTCGTTTTTGTTCGCACACTCTGCATTGAGTGACAAACACGATTGTGACCATCTTTTCAGTACAAACACAGACGTGGCTGTCTTTTCCAAAATTGTAGAACAAATTAAGAGCATAAACCAAGGTACCACTGTATATAGTCATAAACACAACACATATACTATATGATTTTAGGGAATGTAGCAGAGGCAACTCACAGAATCAGGAAAGAACAGGGTCAGACTGTTCTAAGATCCTCACTCCATGGCCCAAACTAGGTTCCTCCTGGAAGAAAACTCAGCTCTCACTATTTCTTTGTGCTTCTGCTTGCTTAAATTCAGTATTTCAATGCTAGAGCATTCCACTGACTCATGATAGAACAGGCGCTGGGGAGTGGGTGGGACTAGAGAGTGAAAGACTCTGATTGGCTGATGGTATGTCATGTGATCCATCATGTGACCAGAGGCACTTAAGACTATGAAGACCAGCTAATGAATTTTTGCCAATACTGCATCCTCTGAGAAATTTGACTGTTCCTTTGGAGATATTCTTGCACTTTATACACACTGAGATGGATGGAAGAGAACAAGTGTATTCAACAGACCCCCAAAGATGGGAACTATATTTGTCTTCCAGGTATTTGAGGCGAGAAGGGCTCATTCGTCTGGGTGGAACCAGTCTACAGGAACAGTAATTTGATTCTCTGTGAGGAAAAGGGAGAAGGAAGAGAGGGAGAAATGACCTAGGAGTCTACAGGCTAGGAAAACATATTGAAAAATGTCATTTTCTGTGACTTTCCTACCACTATGGCCACAGTCCAGATCTTCTACCACGTTATGAAACTGGTGGAATAAAAGCTTGGAGTGAGTGACTTGGAAACCAGTGACAGGATACAGAGATAATTTCATCTAGGGTAAGCCAGTTTAGTTTAGTTAAAGCTAAACTATCAGGAAGTAAAAAGAACACGAGGAGGCAGTACAAATTGATGCTGAGGCTAGGTATAACCAAATCATTGTTGAATGGGGACAAGGATGAGTGAGAGGTGGAAGGGGCATTTTCAGGAGGCAAGAAGACTAGGTCCATTTAGTCACATGCTTCTGTAAATATTGGTCTGCTGTGTGTTTCTCACATGATCATGGGAATGTTATTTTAAGAATAAGGCCACATCATGCTGATATTAGTATTGCCCATTCATTGCAAAACACAATATTTGCAAATGTGCTTTAGAAATAGCAATATTTGTTTAAAAATAAGAAAAGATAAAATGAAGGAACTTGGTATGTGCCACGCACGAAGCGCTCTCCATGAGTTACTTCATTAGCTAGTGCCCATCTGTGTTTCCCAAGACCTGTGTTTGCCCAAATTGTAACATCCATACCCAAAGCTGGAGGCAGACACTTCACAATCATTTGAACGGAGGAAGTCTCACAGAAAAAATTATTAAAATTGTTAAACTATTGTTATGGTTTAAGTATGAAGTGTTCCCCCAAAGACTCATATTTTGAGGGCTTTGACCCCAGTGCCTTAATGTTCCGAGGTGAGAATCTTCAGAAGTGACTGGATTGTGATGAGTTCACAGCTGTGTGGGTTTTTAGGAAGTGGAGCCCATTTGGAGGACATTGGTCACTGGAGACATGCCTCGGAGGGGTACATCTTTTCCCCAACCCCTTCTTCTCTGGCTCTGCCCCCTCACTCTGCTTCCTGGTTGCCATGAAGTACACAGCTTCCAATGTGAGGTTTCTGCCTCATGTCAGGCCCACAGTAATGGAACCAGCTGACCATGGACTGAAACTTCTGAAACTGTGAGCCAAAATAAACAATGTTTGTGACACCTAAAATTCATATGCTGAAGGTCCAACCCCCAATCTGATGGCATTTGAAGTCTGAGATCTTTGGAAGGCAGTTGTGATTAGATAAGGTCATGAAAGTGACATTCCCAATGATGCTATTAATGTCTGCTATAGTTTAGATCGTCAGTGTTCCCCATATGTTAAAGGCTTTGTCCCCAGGGTTGCATTATGGGGTAACATTGAAGCCTTTGAGAGGTGGAACTAAATAGAAAGTCTTTAGGTCATTGGGAGTGTGGCTTTGAAGGAGATTGTGTGACCCTGGCCCCTCTCTCTTCCGCTTTTGCTTCCTGGCCATGAGGTAAGAGGTTGTCCTCTGCCACTTACTCTCCCCATGATGTGCTGTGTTGCCACAGCCCCAAACCAATGAGGCCAATTGATCATGGACTAGGACCGCCAAAGCTGTGAGCAAAATCAGGCTTTTCTCATTATAAGTTGATTGTCTCAGGTATTTGTTCTAGTGGCTGAAACCTAACAGTGTTCTTATAATAAGAGACACCATCGTCCTCTTTCTGCCTTGTGTAGACACAACAAAATGATGGCTGTCTTTGAACCAGGAAGCAGCCTCCTGAGATGCTGAATCTGCTGACACCGTGATCTCCAACATCTCCTTTCCAGAGTTGTGAGAAATAATTGCACGCCGTTACAAGCCACGCACTCTGTAGTGTTTTGTTACAGCAGCCCAAACTAAGATCAAATGTTGAAGAAAAACCAGTGCAGAATCTTGTTGAAGGTTACAAGACATTTTTCAGACTCCAGCAGTAAAGGAAAGAGACTCCCTGGTGGAATGAGCTCAATCCAAATGAGACAAAGTGACAGGATTTTAAATAGAGAGGGACTTGGAGATCAAAAGGGCAAGTGGAGAAATACTAGAAATGGCTTGATGAGGGAGGTTGGACCATACCCACTGGACAATTTGGCAGTGTCTCATCTTGTGCATAGACTCACTGCAAGGCTGTGCCCACCTTTAGGGACACAGCCTAGTGTGAGCAGAAGCCGGGTAAACGTTGGCCAGTCAGCACGGCATTCAGAAGAGTCCCCTGTGTCCTGTGGGATCCTAGCTCAAAGCAGGCTCACTGGCAGGGAAGGACCTGTTCTGGGCAGTACAGTGTCCACACTGGGCTGAGTGCATGGCCATTTCGAGAAATTCATGGGAAACAATGTGGCTCCAGGCTTCACAGTGAGACGGAGTAGCTCCCCCTGCAACTGCCCTTCAGCCCTTGGTGCTTCTGAGTCTTGAGGGCTGTGTCCTGCTCCCTGGGGACTATTACCAGCTTTGGTCCAAGGAAACCCTCTGAACTTCTCCAGTCCATGACTCCAGTCACATTTTCTCTAATGAGGTCCGAAGCTTGGCCTTGGGGAAGGGATCCTTCCAAGTTTGTCCTTCCCTTGGCACTTCCCTTCAGCTTCAGGGTCACTGTTTACTTCTGTCTGCGTCTTTAGTTTGATCACTGTTCACAATAAATTTCTGCTGCTCGCTCTGTGGTTACCATTTTCTGATTCCACCCAAATGGATCCAAAGTGTCACATGAAGGATGAAGGAGTTTGAGCCCAAGCAAGTTTTGACAACTGTGGGCAAAATGAAGAGCAGCAGGCTTCCAGACCTCGAGGTTACTGGAAGCCTTTACTGTCACCTGCAGCATCACCCAAATCAAGACTGTGGGACAATTTTTCATAGAGCATCACGAGGGATCAGTGTTTAGCTTGGTACATGGTCCATTACAACAAAACATCAGTCACAGAGACCAAGAGACAGAGCCTGCATATTTGTGCACTTTTCACTCCTTTTTTTATTTAGTAAACCTCTAGAGAAGCCAACCAATAAACCCATATGTACTTAATGCCTACTTTGTGCATGTGGTTATGGTCCATATCATAGGCCGTAGAGGCACAAGAAAATGTTCCTGCCTCTAGGTAGCTTACAGTCCGGTGGATACAAATCACACAGTGTTACATACAATAATGAGTATCAGGCAGGAGATGCCATGGGTGGTACTATATATAATTAATTATAAACTATGTAGATGGGGCTGGGAATATAGCTCAGTTGGTAGAGAACTTGCCTAGCACATGCCAGGCCTTGGGTTAGATACCTAGTGCTGCTAAAATAAGAATGGGTAAACCCACGTGGATTATGAGTACTCAGAGATCTGGAGGGGCCTAAACCACATATTTAGTTCTTTCCAATCAATGACTCATAACCTACCTTCTATTTCTCTCCTATCATAGACTGAATGCTTTGTCTTGCCTCCTCCAGCCCAATTCATATGCAGAAGCCTTAACCCTCAGTGTGACTGTATTTGAAGTTAGGGCCTATAGGGAGGAATTAAGGTTAAATGCAATCATAAGGATGGAGTCCTCATCCAATAGGTCTTATAGAAGAGACACTGGAAAGCTCCCTCTTCGGCTCCTGCCCACCACCTCAGCACATGAGGGTGCAATGAGAAAGTAGCCGTATGCAAGCCAAGGAAAGAGCCCTCAGCCAGAGCCAAGTAGGCCAAGCACCCTGACCTTGGATTCCACCCTCTAGAAGAAAATAAGTGACTTGTTTAAACCCCATAGTCCATGGTACTTTGTTATTGCAGCCTGAACTGGCTAAAATATTTCCACTCCTTTCTGCTCTTTGGGTTTTGTTGTGGTTTGTTTAACTGTCCCCCCAAAGCTTCGTGCAGTCATGGAGGGGGCTGTCTAGCATTTGTGATTTGTTTGTTGTCTAGCGCTGGGACTGGCAGTGTGAATGCTGCACCCACCCAAGGGTAGGTAGCCAGCATACAATATAGGGGAGGGAAGAAGGTGTGTTGCTCCTCTCTCTTTTTTGAGCTATTTACTCTCGCCACCTGCAGCCACCATGAACAGCTGCCCTCATCCAGGCCATCCTGCCTTGGAGTCAGCTAAGTATGGACTGAAATCTCCAAGAACTGTAAGGAATAAACCTTCCCTTCCCTAATTTTGGGTGTTGGATATTTTGTCTCAGCAATGAGAGAAAAGTAACCAAGACAGATTCTGAGTTTAAAAAGGCTTCCACCCTGATTTCATAGGGCCTGGGGGGCCTAGCAGTGTGCCTCTGAGAGGGCAGTGTGTGAAGTTGTGAGTGTAAAGCCAAAGGTGCAATGGAAAACCCAGAAATTTGGAAAAGCCTGGAGTGTGGATTGTGTGCAAGGAGAGAACAAAACCAGCCCAAGAGAGAAACCATAAGAGCTAAAACCACCGGAAGTGCTGTGTGGGAGGAGTCTCTCAAGTCCTTTGAAGCTCACAACCAGATTGCTTTAGATCCTGAGCATGGAACTCCAGGACTTAATGTTTGCCCTGCTAGATTTTGGACTTGTTTTGTTCCAAACCTTTGTATCCCCCTGTTTGTACCCTTTGGAATGGTAATGCTTATCTTGCACCACTGCATGTTGAAAGTGTTTAACTTTGTTTTCATTTGTACAGGGGATTACAGCTAAGAGGTTGCCTTAGATCTCAGAGACTTGTAACTTGAACTTCTCAGAAATGCTGAAACTATTAGGACTTTGGCAACTCTTGGAGATGGACTAAATGTCTTTTGCATAAAGGATGTGCATGAGTCTTTGGGGTGTCAGGGGTGGAATGTTATGGCTTGTTTAAGTGTCCCCTCAAAGCTTCATGCAGTCATAGAGGTGGCCAAGTCTAGCATTTGTGATTGGTTTGTTGTCCAGAATTGGCAGTGTGAGTGCTGCATTTGCCCAGGGGCAGAGCCAGCATACAATATAAGGGAGGGAAGAACGGTGACCCCCTTCTTTTTTGCCCTTTTGCTCTTGTTGCTTGTAGCCACCATGAATGGCTCCCCCTCAGCCATGCCACCCTCTGTTGGAGCCAGCTAAGTATAGACCGAAACCTCCAAAAACTGTAAGCTAAATAAACCTTTCCTTCCTTCATCTTGGGGGTCAGGTGTTTTGTCTCAATAATGAGAGAAAAGTGACCAACACAGGTTTATAGGATAAGTCCCCAGACAGCCTGGATGAACCAGCATTTCTCCTTCTTCCTCACCTGCAGCTCTTAAAATAACTGTAGACTGTGCTGGGATTGCAGCAGCCTGAGATAAGCAGGGACTGCCTAGAGTAGTCCAGGCTCTATTCTTGTCCCCCTTAGAACAGGACATCCTGCACCACTTTAGCCCAGCAAGTCCAGTAACCACCAGGTATAAAAGCTGGGCTGCGCTGTGCCTTGGGAGCCCTTCAGCTGGTATGGAGAAAGCCATACACAGAGAAGACTGCATCCAGCCTGGGCAGCTATCTTAAGCCTGGGGCACCCACTTATCACGGGGCCTAGGCGTCTGGCTTCTCGCTGCCTGAGTAATAAAGTTGTTCCATTTTCCTTTTGCAATAATTTATTTTTTCCACTTATTTATTTTGATGATGAGGATAGAACCCAGGACTTTGGGTACAAGTCCTCTACCACTGAGCCACATCCTTGGCCCTTCCACCTCACATCCTTTGCGAGCATCCCATCTCAGCAGGCTCCTGTAAGTGGGTTGAGCAGGCAGCACAGGCGCACAGTACTGGTGAGGAATTTAGAGGCTTCCCTGGAATTGGTACCAGTGCATGATGAACCTGCATCACAATCTTCAACTCATCTCTCATAGCAGCACTATTGAAACAGCACCTTTAAAATGACACAGTACATGTAATTCAAAAACATTCTCATCTTGACATCATGTAATTGACCAGATGATTCTTATGAGGCTCAAAAAGCTACAGTTCTGTGCTAGGGCCAGAAATATGGAGAAGAATGATCTCCTGGAGCAGAACAAATATCAAAGACCATTGCTATGCAGCAAAGACAGAGGTGAGCCATGCCCTTAGGAAAACAATGAAGATAACCTTGGACCAAAATTGGGGGAGAGATCATTTAAAAAACAGTTTCAGAAGGATTCCCCTTCCCAGAGCCACCAGCAAGTGGCATTGAACGCATGGCTCCTCAGAGGGAGGGAGTCAGGCAGACCACTTTTAGAAGGGGCTCTGGCTTCTACTTGGTCCTGGGTTGTGCACATCATCGGAACACCTCACACGTCAGACTCCTCCTCCCGGGCTTGGCAGGGGCGACGCTGGTGTGTGACACAGAGTACCTTCCACAGGCTATGAACTCTTGCATGAGTTGTTGCATAGTATTCACAAGAGAACTGAAAATTGATCAGCACAAAGCAGAAAAAGAGATGTTTGTCATCCACTGTCAGCGCTAGCAAAATAATTAGACACACTGGGCAATTCAGCAAAGGGAAATGAAGCAGCGGGATTACGTTGTTGAGTCGTTCATAAAAGTCGTAAATGTCAAGTTAAGCCACATCATTTCAATGACCGGGATTGCTTTCACAAGCTCCTTGGAGAGCACTATCGTTGTATCATTATTTGCCAGGAAGTACAGAGCTGCTGCCACAGAGCGATGTTGTTCTGTTTAAAACCTCAATCATCGTGTACTTTGCACCCTAAGCTGCCACCAAGGCCCAGACAAGCGCTGTCCCATTGTGAGTCTTTATTAATTCATTAGGCAACAGGGGGCTTCCACTTCTCTAACCCAGACAGGCCCTTGTCCCACACCCCTGCCCTGCAGGCACATCCAGCATGGAGTATATTAGAGTTTAAGTAGCAGAAAACTGAGTCCAGGCAATGTCTCCTGGAGGAACTGGACATGGGTTCAGTTGAACAGAATGGATGAGAGTTTTACATGAAAGATGAAGGGCAGATCTTTTCCTAGAGGGCAAAAAAATGCAGGAAATTGCTCAGTTCTCTTGCGAATTCTGTGTTTTGGTGCCATCTCACAGCCTGAATGCCCAGGACTCCAAGCAAGAATCCTGAGGTTGATCTGGCAGGTAGTGAGGTCCCAAGCCTCCCTTTAACCTCAGGAACGGACTGGGGAGCCAAATAAGCTTGTTGACCCAAGCCTGGATCAGGAGTTGGTGTGACTTCTTTCTTTCCAAAAAATCTGAGCTTTATGGGAAAGAGACGAACAATTGAACCAGACTTGAGGCACTGCTGGGAAGAACAGGACGACAAGAAAAGCAGTTTGATGAACACTGCCAAATTCTAGGCGACCCTCTTATAAACTCCACAGAGGGTATATTATTAGGGGACCAAAGCTCAGAAATGATTTTTAAAAACCTGTATGTTATCATACAGTGAGCAAGATGTTCAAAGGTCAGTCTGTCACACCCAAGGCCTTGTGGTATTTTAATTAAATCTTTGTCCAAAAAAATACTTTTCCTTTGAAGCGAGGAGTGCGAAGTAGTGCTACCAGTTTGGGTCCTGGGGTACTGGTAGCCCAAAGCTCAGTGCTGGATTTGGAGACAGAAGACCAATGTTTGACCCAGCTCTACCACTTCCTGTCTGTGTGGTCTCTGACTCTCACATGGAAGAGTGGCCAAGGTATCACCAGACCTGGTGCCTGACTTCAACAGCTCTGCAGGGAGCAACAATTCTACGGCGAGCAACAATTCTACGGCGAGCCAACACCCCTATTCTCAGATAATAGTTCAACTGGTCTATCTCAGTGAGAATGGAGCACCCCAACAGCCTCAGCTTCTCATCTGTTTGACTAAGGATTTCGTGTGAGTCCAGGTGGGCTGTCTTAGCGAAAACCAGCCACGGAAAGGTTTATTTCTTTCTCACGCCAAGGTCACACAGACCAGTGACTCTCAAACCAAGTTCCATGGGGGTTCCTTGGGGCCACCATGGCAGCAAGAGGAAACCCAATCACATTTCCTACTTTCTTTTTTATTTACATAAAACTCAAAACATCTCTGAATTTAAAAGTTTGTATAAACAACTATGTGAGGGAAGAAAGTTGTTCTGCTCCTTTGAGAATTAGCCCTGGTGTCCTGGAATTCTTAACATTCTACCCTCCCGGTCCCAACAGTTCCTGTTAAGTCCTTGTTCTAGATTGACAGGGGTTCTTTCCTTGGCTTCCCCCATCACATGGAGGAGGCCTGTGAAAATCTCAAGTCCACATTAGAACAGCTGGGTGAGAACTTTTAGCCTTGGGGCACTGAGGACAGCAATCCTGTGACCCTCCCAGGCAGTGGCTGTGTATACCCCCTTGAGGGCCCTGAAGGAGCCCTGAGAACTGTGGCTGCCATCTTCTCCCTCAGGGAAGGCTGTGGAGAAGCCAGAGGGAGTTTTGCTTCGCCAAGGAGGAGTTGTGGGGGCTGAAGGGAACTGAATCATTACTCTGACTCATGATTGCTGCTCTTTCCTCTCAGCCGCGGGAAGCAGGTGTGGGAGGGCTGCCCAGAGACCAGCACTGCCACTGGGCACCAGGCCTAAGAAGGTGTTCTCTCTCCTCCCCAGTGCCCAGCTGCCCAGGAAACAGGAAGCACATCCAGAGCTGGGTAAGCACCCACAGGTCCAGGAATTCATAGCCCATGCGTGCACGTGAACACACTCTCACATGCAACACAGACAGATGGGTGATACATTCACACACGTGTGTGCACACCTCACATGTGTAAGTACACATTCCCATACACATTCACATTTTCTAATGGCCAAAAATGCTGAACCTTTTTTGATTTACCTGATTAGCTATGTGTACTTCTTCTTCTGAGAAGTTTTTCATTTTAATTGTCCTTTACTGGGATCGAACTCACAATCTCGCGCTTGCCAAGCAGGCGCTTACACCACTGAGCTAAATCCCCAGCCCTTGTATTTTTGAGACAGGGTCTCACTATGCCACTCAGGCCGGCCTTGAGCTCACTTTGTAACCCAGGCTGGTCTCGAACTCGCAACGATCCTCCTGTCTAAGCCTCCCGAATGCTAGAATTACACGCATGCGCCACCAGGCCCAGCTAATTGTCCATTTTTTAACTGAGAACTATATTGTGGGGACTGTAGCCTTTCCAAGTTTTTTATGTATTCTAGATGTTAGTCTTTTGGCTGAGGCACAGCTGGCAAACACTTTTTTCTCATTCTGTGTGGCAGGTTGCCTCTTCACTCTGTTGGTTTTTTCCTTAGGCAAAGAATCTTGATCAGTAGTTCCCCAGCTTCTTTGTTACATTCCCCCCACCAAGACTTGAGGAGGGGGCAGGAATCTGCTGAAGGTTTATCTCAACTGAAAGACAGGCCCCTCCCCCTTGCTGTTCCATCTCTGGATTCTCACACTGGGGTCCACTCCATTTCCTCCTCCAGAAGTGTCCGGCCACAGTTCCCCCAGCCTTCTCTTAGCAAGCCTTTCTGTCTCCAGGGCCTTAGAACCTATCTCCCAAACTGGGACTATTGATTCTTCCTGTCTCCCACAAGATGGTGCCATCCTTAAGGGTAGAGACTACAGTCTTTTCAAGATTTATGCACAGCCTGGAATGTAGACGTGCTTAATAATTATTGAGGAAGCAAGGCATGGTGGTGCTAGTCTATAATTCCTGCACTCTGGGAGACTGAAGCAGGAGAACCAAACATTCAAGCCTACTCTGAACACCCTTAGCCACTTAACAAGAGTCTGTCTCAAAATAAAAAATAAAAGGTGGGGGGATGTAGCTCAGTGTGGATGCAAAAGAGAAATAGAGGGAGGAAGAAAGGAAAGGAGGGAAGGAACATTTTCCACTTTGGCCGTGGTGG
>RJWT010019691.1:0-18295 GCA_004365215.1 Cuniculus paca | reverse complement strand
TGTATATACACATTTTTGTCCTAGCTTGAAGTATGACAACTAACTATGCAGTTTTCTGAATATGAAGAAGGGATGAGTATCTAACAGTTTATTAAATGATAGCTACTAGTACTAGATAAATTTTATGACTTTTTTTCTCAAATATCATTTGTAATACCACAAGTTTTTAATCATGAAATTCATGAGTATTAAAATTACTTCTACTGATGTTTAGAATAGAAAGTGAGATAGACAATATAATCTTATAAAGGAGCAGAGGCATCAAGCCAGGTATCAGAAACTAGGGTGGCTTTGGATCAGAAAGCTCAGAATCATCCTGCTGCCTGTGCTAAAACTGGATATAATTGGAGGGAAGATTTACATTGGTGAAATAGAAGGTAATTAAACAAATACCCACTTTATCTTGAATCTCTAACACACATACCACTGCATTTAAAAAATATCATTTCTGGTATGCAAGTAAGAGATAAATGAATCAATTAATGACTTGTCCATATTTGAAATTAAGGGAGACTTCTCTGACTTGTGTGCTTTGTGTGTTTATTCTAAAGTAATCCACAAAGATGATCTAAAGTAACCTTAAATCAATAAGAAGGCGTCACACCCACTAAATCCATTTGCAAGTGTTTTAGCTCTGAAGCACTACAGGAATTCTATTTTGATTTTTTGGTTTCACATAGATTTTATTTTGGATTCAAGTGTTTCATAGGAGAATATATATATATATATATATATATATATATATATATATATATTTACTTGGCTTTTTAAAGAGACACCAATTGAGCAAACTAGGTGGATGCCAATTCAAGCATGGTATTTGTTCAACAGAGATCAAGACACTCATCTGCAAGACACAGTGCCTACACTTAGTAAGTGAACACAGATGCCTTTCTAATGTTTGGGGAAAAGGACACTTGAAAACTCTTGTATAAAAATTCTTATCTTTATTTCTTTTTTCTAAATTATTAAATCATATTCTAACATGAGGACATTTATTGCATAAGTCAACTCTACAAAGAAAATGTAATGTCAATTCAAACCAACTGTACCTTCTTTTAAAAATTTAAATCCTTAGTTACATGAAATTGCACAGGAAAATCATAATTACAGTGTCTCTAGCTTGACTGCATTAAATTTCTACCCTTTCTGTAGCCTGTGCAAAGGACAAAGTCTAGAAATTGCTTAACAATTGAGGACAAAGTTTCTGAATTATCCTGTTTTAACAACTACTACATCATTCTGTGTTTTCTTCCCCCCAATCTCCACTCCCAAGATCTATTCTCAACCTGGTCCCTTTTTCTTCCCTAATTTGTGCTTGGTTTGATGAAAAGTGACCGAACCCCTGAGACTATAATATTCAGGTTCCCAGAGCAAGTTGTACCAGATTTACTAAGGGAAAAGCAACAAATCATTAGGTAGGAGGATAGATAAACTCATTAATTCATCTTTCAGCATTTAATTTGGACCTTTGCCAATATTTGTGTTTCTTCACAGCAACACAAGGTGGCTGGTCAATTCTTCATAGTTTCTAATAATACTAATCACCAGTATCAATCCTACCAGAAGTGATGCTTCCCCAGTCTTCACTGTCTCTGAGTTTCTCAGTAATGTTTGGCATGAAATACTTAGACCTATCTGAGCCCAAGAGATCCATCTGAGGCAACTGATCAATGTATGTAGATGCATAGAGGGTCACAATCATGAATCGTTTGCTCGTTATTGTCATTTTTGTGCTTTCTTCCTGTTATTTAATCATGAAAATTAATATTTTGGAGCGCTTTTAAAACTCTAAGATAATTAAATCTTGAGTTAGTAATATCTAAATTAACAGAGGTATACAGTGTTTCTTCTCCATTCATCACACACAGTATCAAAATGTATTTAGCTACTGTATATAATTCATTGTTTCTTTATATTTGAAATTGTTTTAATACTAATCCTTCTTCCTAAAAGTGTGCTGCCTTTTCTACATTTCAGAGTTCACATATAATGAATGCCACTATTAAAATTTGTTTTCCATTTTTCAGGCAACAAAAGAATTATTTACTTAAATATGTTTTCTGAAATGCTTAATTATCTCCAATTTTGTTATTCAGTAACTTGAATACTGAAAGAGAATACAAGATATAAATGAAAGAAATTAGAATCTTATTGTTAATATTTTGAGTAAAAGGTTTGAAACAAATTTAAGATTAAAGGTAATTTTATGTTTAAAACTCCATTCATAGCCATGCATTTTAAAGTGAGTTATATATCTAGTCACTATATCTGACTTACAATAAAGATGCTCAAACAATCTATTCATAATCATGCTAGCTGCTGGTATAAAAATATTTTTTTTCTTTGCAAAATCTCACATTTGGCACTACATCAAATTAGAAAAAAAGAATCTTCCCAGGAAAGGAAGTGAACATCAGAGTAAAAGGATGAAGACTTAAAGTGGGGAAGGATAATTGTCAGCTTCTCTTCTGACAGAGGACTAATATCTAGAATACATAAAGAATTCAAAATACTTAATAGTAGAAGAAAAACTCTATCAATAAATGGACAGATGAATTCAGTGGTGATTTTCAAAAGAAGTACCAATAAATACATGAAAAAATGTTCAAAGTCTTTAGTTTTGAGGCACATACAAATAATAACTATGTTGAAATTTTATCTCACCCCTGTCAGAATGCCTTTCATTAAGATTACAAAATGTGACAAATGCTGGCAAGGATGTGGTAAGAATCAAAAGTAGTACCAGTATGGGAAGTCCTCATGAAAGTAAAAATAGAACTACTATATGGTACAGCTATATCATTCTTTGGTATATACCCAAAGGAATTAAACTCAGAATGCTACAGAGGCATGCTTACTCTGACTCTATTAACAGTAATTAAGATGTGGAACCAGCGTAGGTGTAGATGGCTGATAATATGACTAACTATCTAGATATTTCATCCATAAAAAGAATGAAAATATATTGTTCATTGTCATGAAACTATTTTGTTTCTCCATTAATTTTGAAAGATAGTTTTACAGGGTCCATCAATCTGGATTGGTAGGTGTTTTCTTTCAGGACATGAAATACTTCACTCCAATCTCTTCTTGACTTGATGGTTTGTGTCGAGAAGTCTATTGTGATTCTGATGGGTTCAGAATCACCTTTTATAGGTGATCTTTTCTTTAATGGTTTTTAATATTCTGTTCTTGTGCTGAATTTCAGGGATGTTGATTATTGTATGTCTTGGTGTGGATTTATTTTGGTTATGGCTAGTTGAAGTTCTACATGCCTCACTTATCTATATAGCAGGTCCTTTCCACATGCTTGGGAAATTTTCTGCTATTCCGTCTGTAAATAGTCTTTCTATGTCACCTGTGTTGACCCCCACTTTCTCACTGACACCTATCAGACTTGAACTATGCTTTTTTTATATCATCTTGCAGGCATTAAATTGTTATTTCCTGGTTCCTTGTTATTTTTAAGAGAACTTTCCTTTCACAATCACTACCTGCTGTCCTGTCTTCAAGGTCTGAAAGTTGATTTTCAGTTTCTTTCAAGTGGTTTTGCCAGCTTTCAATGGGGTTTTTAATTTCTCAGACATCTCTTTGAATCTGTGTCATGCATTCCAATTGTTCCCTATATTGCTCATTCAAGGTTACCCTCATGTTCCTATGTTCTTTTTTTTCTCTATGTCTTCTTTAGATATACCCAGCAACTCTTTCATTATGTTTGTCATTTCTTCTTACTTGGAATATTATATCTGATCTGATTTCTTTATCAGCCTCATGAAGTAGCCTCTTCACCTCAGTTGCCATCATCTCAGAAATTTCAGGTGCACAATCAGCAATTTCTTCCGTGCCCAAATCTCCCGGGCCCATTCTGTGAGGGCTGGAGGCCAGAGACTGTCCCTTGCTCCCCCATCCCAACATTCTCCTGGTCTTCTCTGGACAAGCCAGTCATGGGGTCTCAGGCACCTCCCACACTGGCTTCCCATCTGTGGTGTAGGGAAATGCATTGGGCACCTGGGT
Source organism: Cuniculus paca (assembly GCA_004365215.1). Classification (NCBI taxonomy): domain Eukaryota; kingdom Metazoa; phylum Chordata; class Mammalia; order Rodentia; family Cuniculidae; genus Cuniculus; species Cuniculus paca. The sequence continues at coordinate 14,278 of RJWT010019691.1, read as the reverse complement.
TTCTCTTAACCCAGGTTTCCAGGGAGGCAGTGGGGCATAGGGTGGGCTTCTCCAGACACATACAGCTTCTCCGAGGTTTGGATGGCTGGTTCTCCCAACCCATGCTGGCTACAGGTCCCTGATGGCAGCCCATGTGCACACAGAGGCAGGACTGGCTGCTTCTTCTGGCCTGCAGGAGAGTCTTGATGGCAGCTCATGTGCTCTAGTGTCTTTTAAAATTCAAATATTTTACTTTAGTCTTTGTATTTCTAAAACCTACTGTAATACATAGAGCAAAAATGGAAATCAATAAACACTTATTAAATAAGTAATGGAATTGATTGATTCATTTGGTTTCCATTTCTTCTCACTGTGGTTTTTATTCTCTTTTGTAAGCTCTTTTTATTTTCTAACGCTTGTAAAGTACCATCATTTCCTTTCTTTGCTTGCTCCCTGATGCCTGATGCTTTTCTACCATAACTTCTTGACCAGTTCTTTTTACTGTTATTTACTGATAACTTTCTTCTTAATAGATTAATATAATTATTATCATTTTATGGAGAAGTTGCATGAATCATAAACATTAAATAAACTGTTAAAATATTAAATGTTATGTTAGGAAATGAAAATACAAACTAAAGTAGTGATTCAAATTTGAGGGATGGCTTAACCTTAATATTTACCTAGCATCTTATTTGTTACTTCAAAAAAAGTTTACAATATTTATTTAAGAAATAAATTCTTTTCTGAATGAGTGTGTCTTGTGGTCTGTATTAGGGAAACACTAGAAATTATCTAACTTAATCTCAAATTGTTAGAATCACAAGTTTGATATTGATGTGAAAGATGTGTGTGTGTATGTGTGTATGTGTATCTCAGAATGAACATTCAATGGGTCCATCATGTAATTGTTCTGTTCAGATAATCTAAGAGGCTTTTCCATCATGCAGTCTACCTGTATGCAGCATAATGAGCTCTTAATATATTCCATTCCTCCAAAAGCAGAGATTTGTTCTCTTGATTTGATTTAAGAAAGTTCTTACTTGATCAATGTGTTTTTCCCTAAAATCAGTCTTCTCAACAGGCATACTATGGTCTCACCTTTAAGCTAAGAAACAATAAGATACCTTCACCAGCTTTACCAACATCATAGAGAGTACCACATTTAATCAGAAAGAAACATGTCCGTAGATGAAGAACAATCAGAAAGTTACACAGTAGCTGAAAAGTGTGCTTTTTAGAAAAAGCAAATTCCCTCAAGCCTTCTAGAATAATTGGGATAAAAGTAATTTACAGAACAAAGATTTGGAATCCTCTTAGTAGTAAGTGAAAACAATATTCACGAAAATGTGGGTAATTATTTTGGTAGTTATTCCATTTTTTTCAACATCAAAAGAGTTAATAGGAATAAAACAATTACACAGTTTCAAGACATAAATTCAAACAACACAATATTTCGGGCTTTCCTTTGAGAGAGACAAGTAGCTCAAATTCCAGATTTGAGTCCTTTGTTTGCACATTTCACTCATCATTTAATAAGCAATTTTACTATAAACAATGGGTCAAGCACTGTGTAAGGTTTTTAATGCAGAACTAAATAAAACAATACTTATCATCACATAACTCACAGTGTAGTGGGTGACACAAATGTATAAACACATCATTATATTGAGATGTTTCAAAAGGGTGTTATAAAAATAAATGCAACAAAACAGAAGCAGAAGAAATAGATGTGTTACTTCATGAGAAAATTACAACAAACTTCCCTACTTTTTTTTATAGTCTACTTTTTTTTGTCTTGATCAAATCACAAGTCCTTTTTCAAACTGATACACCTTCATAAAAGAGCATTCCAAGATGTGTCAGATAGTGGTATTAAATACCCTCAATGAATATAAACATCAAATGTCATAAACATGAACTAATAATAATAACAATAATGAAAATCAGGAAAAAGTATTTAGCAATGGATAGAGAGAGGTGAGTAGGGAAGGGAAGAAGAAAAAAAGAATCATTATTTATTATGTGGATGTACCTACTCCCTAATATGAATGTAAACTTCATGTACTGCTAACAGGTACTAATAAAATATTTTTAAAATCGAGAATTTTTGTTTGCATCAGCTGGGACTGTATCAATTAAAATTCAGTGTTAACACAGATTACCTTTTATGACAAGGTACAGTGTTAGCTATTGCTTATTCAAAAATCTATACTCAGTGGTCACTAGGTTCTTTTTTTATTAGTGTAAGTTTACAGTACATCAAGTTTACATTTATCTTGGGGAATAGGTACATATATTTTGATGTTTAACTTTTTAAATATTTAACATGTATTTAACTTTCTTTAGTCCCCTTCCACTTCCCACAAACCTCTCTCCCTCTACCTCTAAATCCTTTTTCCCTATTTTAATTATTATTTTTAGCCCATGTTATGGCATGATGTTTACATTCATCATCAGTATTTGCCATGAGTACATGGCATATCTTAACTCTTCTTGCTTACCTTTTCCCTCTCCCTCTCCTTCATTTCTGCCTTTGATCTCCTGGACCTGTTCCTACTTGGAAGCAATCTATCCCCTTGTTTCCTTCTATTCATCCTATATTTTGCTCTTTGTTTGGACTTTGCCTTACTCAAATGAGAGATACCATTTAAACTTGTATGCCTGATTGATTTCACTCAACATTATATTTTTCAGGTGCATCGATTTTCCCACAGATGTCTTGTATTTAGCCTTCTTTATACCAACTAGTGTTCAATTTTAAATAGTACTACATTAGATACTACATTTGTGTTATGCATTCATCTGTTGTTGGGTATATAGCCTGCTTCCAGGATTTAGCTATTGCGAATTTTGGTGCTACAAACTTTGGAATGTGTGTTGCTAAAGTATGATGCTTTCAGCTTCTTGGGTAAGATGCCTAGAAATGGAATAGCTGGGTCTATGCAATTTCTAATTTTAGTTCCTGGAGAATTTTCTGTACTAATTTCCACAAGGAACAATGTAGGAGAGTTCCTTTTTGGAACTACCTCTGAAGAGAAAGACTGTTTCCAAGGCATTTAAATATGAGGCTGATTTTCTTAACAGCCTGCAGATATGGGGGAGACATAGACAAGTTTAACTCTAATTAGGAAATCTAGAAAAAAACTTAAATTTTAAACAATAGTTAAAAGCCCAGATGAACAAAATTTTGCCAGCTACATTAGCATAGTGCACTCTTGATGAAAGGATTTGCATAAGCAAAAATACAACACAGCAGAGCATGCTTCCTTGCTTGGTTCTGAATAAACAAAGGAGTGGGACAATTGCAAGAGAGTCGACGAGAAAAATTACGAAAGTCTGGTGGAACTTGGCTATTGAAAATTTGCAGTAATTTGTATTTTGTTCACTCTAAATGGGAGTCATTAGAGAATTTAATAAAATAGTTGAAATATATTTTCGTCTTTACAGTGCTTTGAACAGAAATGTATAAAATAGTTTCAAGAAGTAGAAAAGGTAGAGCATAGAGTTTACAATGTGCAAAAGATCACTAACAAAACTTTGGGAAGCATGTAAGTGGTAAAACTAGAGCAGGAACCAGAGCAATTCAGAAGTGAAACCGAACACTTTTGGGTTTACAAAATAAACAGCTTCAAAACATACATGGCAATGTCCACATATCCAAGATTGTGTTTATAGTTATCTACTAGATTTATCATTGTTGGTAATGCTTGTGAGTAACTTTTCACTAAATAAATAGCGTAAGATCTGTATTAGTATGCAAATGATTATCGAGTCCGTTAAGAACAAACATTGCCAACTGTGGGACAAGGAAAAGGATTGCAATGTGTCAGTTCCATTTGTACTTCCTTCACTAAAACAGAGTAAAATAGTGGGTACACATAAAACAAAATCCACAGTTTTATCTTCCTAAATATATAAAAATACTATAAAATGATATGATAACACTTGGTTTATGTCTTTCTGCATGTCAATGATTAGCTGTTGCCACTGAATAATATAGTGAACAAAAAACTGCTTACCACCCTCTATTGAATTCCTGACAACAGTGCAGAGTAAATTACCATTTGTCATCACCCTTGCTATTGTTATATTCATGTGAATGGGATATATCTCAATAACCATGCCTCTATTGAATGTATAAACACCAAATATAGGCCAAGGGAGATATGAGCCAGAAGAAAATTGTTATAAAATTGATTTTTATAACTAGAATTGTCCATTGCATTGTTTCAATAAGTATGCATTCAATGATTGAATATATTTTTCAATAAATATGTATTATGTGAATGAATACATTTCTATTGCCTATTTACTTCTAATTACCTGCCTGGGCTGCATCAGATATTTGAATGTTGGAATCTGTCGAGGTTGTGCTGTGTAGGCTCATTGTAACTAAGTTTGTCTTTCAGGAAGAAGGAAAGTACCTGATGTTCATAGGATAAGTGTGAGAACAATGATGTTCAAGAATGTGTAAACTAAAGATTTTCTACCTTTCACATTCAATAATGGTAATAGTTCTTTTTTTCTCCAACCCAACACAATTTAAACCACTCAAGTTATTATTGATCCAGTATTGACAGTCAAACAAGAACAAACATTTACTTTAAATTAATTGCAGAATGAACACTGAAAAGGCATATTGAAAATATATATGATCATTTATATACTGGTAAGAAAGGTACTGGAAGAAATATCAATTATAAATGTGAAATAATTAACTGGATGCAAGAAAAATGTGACCCTTGACTCTTCCATTATTTTGATCAATTTCTTCACCATTCTTCTTACATTTTTCCAGTGGAACTATGGTAACTTTTATATTGTGGTTTTGTTTATTGTTCTATTTTCCTTTTCTTTGTGTGTGTATGCTTTTACAGACAAAACTTTCTATAAAGGGATGAGACTCTCTTTATTATTTTACTATCCACATTCATAAAGTTAATTTCAGTTCTTCAAGAAGGAAAATATCTATAGAAATTTTATTAATACCCTGATATGGACATGGAATTTAATACTGCTAGAAACTGGGAACAAAGAAGCAGGAAATACAGTGTATTTATGTAAGAAGCAGTGTTGAGTTAGCTTTCTGTTGCTGTGACAAAACACCTGAGAATAATAACTTAAAGAAGGAAAGGTATATTTTGACTCATGGTTTCAGTCAGTTCATCATCAGCTGACTCCTTCAGAATGATAGGGAAAGGGAAAAAATGCAAGTTAGTTATACTATTAGTATCTTTTAGTTCATTAAAAAGGAAGGTTTGTGCTAATATTGAATGCAGAATTTTTTGTGCCAATATCTTGAACAACCTGAACAACCACTTTAATGATGACAACAGCAATGTATTAGCTATTGTTATTCTTCTATTTTTTTCTTTGTTTTTTTGAGACAGGGTCTCACTATGCAGTTCAGGCTGACCAGGAGCTCTCTTCATAGCCCAGACTGGTCTCAAACTCCCAAGCATCCTCGGCCTCAGCCTCCCAAGTGCTGGGGTTACAGGTGTGCGCCATCACACTCAGCTTATTCTATTTTGTTATGGAAGTTTGTTTTACTTTTTCTCCATAAAACAAACAAACAAACAAACAAAAAAAGATGGGCCTGCTGCAAGGAAAGCTGTTCAACTTCAATAATGAAAACAATGACACAAAATAGACAGACAGACAGAAACATAGAAAGAGAGACAGACAGAGACAGAGACAGAGAGAGAGAGGAGAGAGAGAAAGAGAAAGAGAGACAAAGGGACTAGGAACAAGATAAGAGTCTCTAAGATCATGGTCCATGATTCAAACTCTTCAAATAGACACTACCTCCTAATAGCGCATTCACTTATCAATTACTTAATCAATTGATTAAGTTAGTGTCCTCATAATCAAATCAATCCCCAGTAGCTTCACTTTTGAACACTCCTGTGCGGTGGACCAGGCTTCAAGCAAGTGAGAGCTTGGAGCATTTTAAATCCAAACCATGGTGCATGTACTGTTAACAAGAGATTGATTCTCCAAACAATGATCAAATACTATATAAACATAGTGTTTGCCTTGCAACCCACCACGCATTGCTCAGGAAATCAGACTTTATCTATAATGGACAATCCAGGAAGCCACCATGACAGAGCCGGATTGCTCTCTACTCACAATGTATGAAATTAAAAAAATACCTTCTGTAAAGTTTGGCTAACAATATCTAGGACTTGATGAATAACTGACAGTTTCCTTAGCACATATCCCAAGTTTTAACTTAAGAAAAAGTAACATAACATGTTCCCTTTCTACTTAATCCAACTGTAGGTGGCCCACACCGCAGTCACCAACAGGGGACCCTTGAGCTTTCCCTCCGTCATTTGCTCGCCTTTGAGTATCTGCAAAATACAACTAAGATGTGGACTCCCTGGCTGTAACACTCTCTGAATAAATAGGCTTTTTTTCTCATTTGGTTGGTTGGTCTTCATTACTTTCCATATTGAAGGTCATAATGAAAATGCCAAACTCAATGGGAATAGACACAGAAAGTCAGGAAATGTATTTTATGTGCTATAATACACAGATGAGAACACCAGTCCTCCTTTGTTAAATTCTTTGTTTTCCATCTTTATGTGAAAAATGCAAAGCAGCCAAACCGCTCTCTTCATATTGACTTACTATCAAAATTCCTTTCCTTCCAAATCCCTCATTTGGTCTCCCCTCCTTACGTTTCTCATTGCATTTTTTCTACCCATTGCTATTGTTATTCCTTCCTGAAAAAGTTTGATTTGAAAGTCTACCATAATGCCAGCATACCAGGGGTACTACCACTATAACCTGATTTAATAATCAAAACAATGACACAAAATAAAACACAGAGGATTCTTTCCCACCAGAAATATTTTCAAGACAAATAATGGGAAATTTCAAAGTATTTATCATTTTCTTCACAAACTGTTGGTCAGTGATTTATAATAAAAAATAATGTGGCTAACAATGCTTAAATGTTTATGATAAACCAGGCATTGGTTTAAGAAATGTTCACTGTTTTATTCCTGAAGGACAAATTCCCCCTTCCCCCAAAACTTAGCACCTTAAACAACTCAGGTTTATTCTCTCAAAATTTCTGTGGGTCCCTTCGCTCTCAGGTTTTGACTTAGAAGTATCTCCTGCAGAGGAAGACAAAGTAAAACCAGACTTGTCATCATGTGAAGAGCAAACTGAGGACGAAGAATGTTACCAAAAGTACTTGCCCACAAGGCTCTTGTTAGGAGTCTTGTTTCTCCTTCACCGTTGGTAGAATACTGCACAAGCTTCTTCCATGTGAGCCTCCGCAGAAAGCTGCTTGAGACCTTTATGCGAAGTACCAGGCTTTCTCTAGACTGCCTGATCCAAGGGACGGAAATAACAGGAAGCTACTTACTTGGTTGAGCTTATCCCTGAAGCCACACTCATTTCTTCTGCCTTACAGGGTTAGGAGTAAAGCACTATATCTACTCCACCCAAGGAAGAGATTTAAAATCCATATTTTGTAGGGCGTGCCAAAGACTGTGTGGACACATTTTAGCCCACAGAAAAGTAGTTCATGTAACTATTAACTCATTCTACCCCAAAACTCCGTGAAATAGGTGTTTCTACCCCATTTCACAGATGAAGGAAGCAAGGCTAAAAGAGATTAAATAATATGTTCTAATGCATTATGGAGCTACAATTTGAATTTAGAGGATCTGGCTGGAAAAATGTGGATTTTTAACTTTGACGCAAAGTGTATTTATTTTAGTCCTTATTCCTGTCAACTGAGATTGCACCCTTCTTTGAATCATGTTAAATCTACATGTTTTCAGAGCTCTGATCTCATTGTTTACTTAGGGAACTGCCTCACACCACCAACACCTTCTTTGCCTCTCCCCTGATCGTGTCTCCATCTTATGCCTGCTCAGGGGAGAACGGAATTCACTCTTTAGAAACTCAGAACTGAAAGAAACTGCGTAGATTACTGGCGAAAGAACCATTATTCAACCCAATTATTTGAAAAAAAGGTGAACTTCAAGTGTCAGATATGACAATTCAAGGACAAGCCTAGTATTTTTCCCTTTACATTTCACTCCATGAATGCCTCTGTGTTAAACATCAAGTAGGAAATACTTCGATATTTTCATATCTCCATTTTGTGAGTGTCTTTTAACAAATGTTTTTCTGACTTTTAAATAAATCTTAGCAATCAGCAGAGGCTCATGCCTCAAAAGGACACAAGTCCAAAACACTTTGGCTCTAATTACCAGGGATCTACATAAGCAATTTGTATTATATCAATGGCATTGTGTTTTAGTCAATTAATGGCAGTATCCCCTCAACGGGGAAAACTTTATAATATAAAGTTCTGACATAAAATAATTGAGGACAAAATAAATATAATAGCATTTCAATGAAATGTCCTTATAATTATGGAAATTATTGCAATTGTTCAGAGATCTGATACTTTACCATTGTTTTATTTAGGAAAGATAATATTTTCTTTCTAAAATATTTCTAAACTGCTTCATGTGATGCAAATCATTTAAGGATTTTTTTAAATGAATGATACTACTTCAACATACTGGCAAATGAATGTTGGGAATAACTTTTTTAGATTTATTAAATCATATGACTAAATAAAAATTGCTAGGGAAAAGTTTTAAACTTATTATTTTAAGGCATTTACCACCCTATGCATTAAAATATACAGCTATCTTTCAAAGTTAGGTATAATAAATCTGACACGTAGTTTAAATATTTATTCACCTTCTTAGTGGTTGGTTATTTTAAACAGTTTTCCAGTTTCTCCTTGATATGTTTGACTGCAAGGAATCTCTTTGATTTAGTGACTTCGGTACAACCTTCATGTAGTCTTGGCCATAGTTTTAAACACCTCAGACAAACTGATAGATGAGTGATTTTCACACATAATTTTGATCGATTTGTCTTATTTTAATTTTTTCAACCTTCTTTTCTAGTTCACAGGATAACTTGAAAAGTGCAGGCAATCTTTTAGGAAAGGGTAGACCAATAGCCCCGGAATAGTGTGTGCCAACTTTAACGTCAGTGTCACGAATGGTCCAGCAGCAGCATCATCCATAGAGAGTGCTAGGGGAAGCTCATTGAGATTTTTTTTTCTTCAAATATGTATTCATGTATAATATGGAAACTAAAAAGTATTTTGATTTATTAATAAACCAGATATGCATAGTCTCTGCCTTCTACAAACCCTAAAAAAATAGAAATCTCTTCTATTTAAATTCCTGTTTATCATTTCAATACAGAAAGCAAACCTGGGGTAAAATGTAGTGGGATTGTTTATTCGAATGCCTGAACTCCATAACCTTCCATTGTCCTTGAGTTTATTAGTACAGATTGGTGACTGTGACTGAATGAAATGAAGAAAGGAGACTGGATCAAGATTGCAGACCTAGCATGTATATCATCTCTCCTCCTGGCTTAATTCTTTGAAAAGACATGGAATATTTTTCTTTTAAGAAATATATTAAAAATGGTGCCAAAAATAAGAGCTATTACCTACCAGTGAGTAGGCTAACATTGTTTGAAACATTTTTACAGGATAGAAAACAGAAGGAATCAGAAAAAAAGAGCTGAAAAAGCCATGAAGAATTTACAGGAGACAAGCAGAGAAGTCTGCCTGGGAAGAAGGGTGGGGATAGAGGGATACCAGGGAAAATTGACAGTGATGAATGAGCCGACTGTCTCTTGCTCTGCTGGTCGTCTTACTATGGAACTTTCCACCCTCCCTGAATTCACTGAAAAGCTGACTACAGCAGCATCTGCCTCCAGGATTATCAACTAACTGTAAGTACTGGGATGCAGGAGGCACAAGTAGACCACAGATGCCCATCATTCCGATGGCGATAAGCCACCATATCTCTGAACATAGAATTTTTTATGCTCTTATCACAGCACTAGAGTCTACTTTTAGAATCAGAAATTTTGCTATGTACACATTCTCAATGTTTAGTAGTTTATAATAATAATGTGATGCTTTGTAAATTGTGTAATTGAAAATGTTCTAAATCCTGCAGCCCAGGCTGGTATATTCTAATTCCAAGTCCCTTTTTTTCAGATTCTCAGCACCCAGGTCTCATTCACTGAGATCTTGTCTCTTCCCAAACATGTATAAGTCTTCCAACTAGGTTTTGTTAAAATTGCTATGAGTGAACACACTCTGGATGAAATCCTAGTCTGTGCATAGATGGATCCCTACTTTTCCTCTTATACATTTTGATTACTTTCTATGTCAAGGTGAGTCTCCTATGGATATTAAAAGCATCAATCCAGGAGGCCACCTAAGTGCTACAGAGTGCCAAAGAGGTAAATCGAACCACAACTTGTCATTAATTTTATTCTGTTCTTAGATCTTTAAGTTTTGAACTATCTGTTCTCTATATTTGCTGGCTGGACCTTACACTTTATATGTTTATGTCCTGGATCACTGTGTTTGTTTCAAACAGCTTATCTCTGAGGCAAAGACTCTGCTTAATCTTGGTAACAGATTGCACTGTTTATGTGTTATGAGGGCCTGAACTAAAACACGGTGACACATGGAATAAATCTGACCATTTCCAGATTCCACAGAAGTAGTGGGAGCACAATTCCTTCAGCTATCACCATGACCTGACCATGCTCTATACTGTCCTGTCTTTGGAGATGCACCTGATGTTATGATGTTTCTACATTCTGTATGCACAGTGGTATTTTCATTTGGAACCCATATTATATCATTTATTCTTTTGACCAATTTTGGAAAATTGCAAAATCAGTCAAGTTAATACACCACTGATAGGAGCCGGGGCTATACCTCAGAGGCACAGCACCTGCCTGGCAAGTGCAATGTCCTGAGTTCAATTCCCATGACAACAAAAAAAAAAGAAAAAAACTAATCCCCATAGACAGTATTTGCAGCAGAAACATATCTTTAAATAAAATATTATTTGAAAGTCTGAGAATTATTTAGAATAAATGGAGAAGTTAAATGCCCACTCTGCACTGCATTGCTCTCTCTTACCCCCAACTCCCAGGCACTTTGAGTGCTCTCACATGGAGATGGACAGAAGGCTACTCCCTCACCTTCCACTTCAGTGAGGCTGCTCAAGGAAGTTTTCCAAGGGAACAATGCTGCTCTCTTCTACTGGAAGAAGTAAAACTCATGATTGTTTAAGCCATTAATTAAAGTGAATACATAAGGCATATTTTATAATTTTAAAAAATTAATAATAAAGCCTAATAGTATCTGTATTCCTTACACAAACATATTTTGAAGTACCTACTTTTGCTAGGAATTACTCTAGACAGAGAATAAATACAAAATGTCAGCACATGAGACTTTTACATCTAGTATATTGTGCCTACCATCAACTAACATTAAGTAGAAAGCTTTTAATGGTTCTAGCTTGGACTGTGTTTTTAAAGAAATAAGTATAAATAGAGCTTTGTATACCTCCCACACATATACTCTTCACCAAAAGTAAACATTTATATCCTCAAGAACAATCACAGTGTGTTGCTTTCCATCTAAACTGAGTAGAATGGTGTACTCCTGTGCTGGGAGGGCCCCTGTCTGCCTGAAGAGAATAGAGGTCAATGCCCCAGACACACACTGTTTAGCAAAGAAGTGTCTATCCCAGAAGGCTGAAAGCCAAACAATGAGGTCTAATGCCTTCAAACTCTAAATGGTGAACTTAATTCTTTGTTGCAATCTAAAGAAAGAAGATGAGAATGAAGCCAACTCTGGTTTTCTCTCAGAGCAACTTGGAGTGGGGAAATTTGGATTCTTGGTATTTCTCTTAGTCAGACTATGACACTGTTTTGAGGTGTAAAGTAAAGAAGTATTTTGTTTTTTTCTAAACACAGAAATGCCATGTTCCTTGAAGTAAGAAGGCATGTGGATTTAAAACTTTATTTCCTTCCTTTATTTGAACATTAAAGCAGAATTGAAATGATTCTCTGTATTACAGACTTATTATTTAAAATATAACTCCCATGTTTTAATAGCATCTTTGAGTTATTTGAAGACCGGAAAAAAGAAAAAATAAGAGAGAATATTTCTTGCTAATCTTAGGTAATTAACTTTTTTCATCTTATAGAGGAAATATATGGGATCAAAAGAATGAGAAGACATAGTTAGAATCTTTCTATTTCTGAATCTGTACATGTGTTTCTTCCATCTGACTCTGTCTTATGCTCAACTATGTGATGACATTGTCAGGAGTTATCCTTCTGTTCCCATACTAACTTATAAAATCAGGATCATGAATTTATCTTTCATGGTTTGCACAGCATCCTGTTATTGTTATGTCAAACTTCACCTAAGGCACATAAAATCTAACGTATGTGACAGCCATGTTCCTCAAAACTTACTCTTGTACATGTGGTAGAAGGAATTGGAAGAGGTTCTGGAAACCCTGATGAGAATGACAAATTTAACGAGCTCACTTTTAGCAAACTAACAAATACCAAATAATATTTTATGTAAGAAGGCTTCAATTTATAAGGAAAGAAGGGGCAGTGATTAGGCAGACAGTAGCAACAGCAATAGCCACAAGACACGATTAATAAGGACTGATCACAGTTTTACATCTCCTTGGTGAGATTAAGGTGCATACTGTGAATTTATATTAAAGGCACCGTTGGGAATATTTTAGTCACAATGCTTTAACCTTGGGATCAGGTTTGAAGGAGCAGCACATATAAGGTGACATAAGCAAAAATAACTAACTTCACATAGGCCCAGCTTGAAAGCTCAATAGAACCATAAAGAAAAGCACAGCTGGTGTGGTGATACTATAAAACCACAAAGAAAAATATCTGTCTTCCTGATTCCATGCCCCACCCACTCTTTGACTTTTCTCATCTCCTGTTATAAAGATTAAGCACCTACCTCCAACTTCATTTTTTTGGTCTTTTTGCTGTTTTCTAACCATTCATAAAACCTGATCATTAAACTATTTAAAAATGCTCAGCTATGAAAGTAAATCACAACTTAGGCAATTTTTGAGGAAAAAAAATTAACTAATGAACTGACCTTAAAGATTTTACCCAGAAAAAACTGGCTTTAACAATTCCATTTCTTACAAAAACAAGCACATGAAAGAAATCAGTTGTTGGTTCTTCATGACCCAGAATGCGTAGGACTAGGTTTTTGCCTTTGAGAGATACACATCTTAATTTCACACAATATGCTCATTTGTGTTTCATAAACATGACAAATGCACCAATGAGTAGTAAAATTATTGAGAATGTTAACAGACTAGGCAAATTGAGTTTTAAAGAAGGACATCTTTCAAATAGTGGTAAAGTCATACCTCAGAATAATAATATCCTTGTAGTAGATGGGGGTGCGAGGACATTACCCATCTTTTCCGGTGGTGGAGGGAGCAGAGAATATCACTTCTGTGTGTTTATTCATACTCTTGGATATGATTTCCTCGTACAAAGTTTTAAAACTCATATGTATATTGACTTTTAGATATTTCTGAACAATTATATTAGGTTTCAGTTGATAATCACTGAGACAGCACAGATAATTTGTCTTAAATAAAAGGGAAAAATTTCAGGGGAAAAAAAAGAAGAGAGAGACAGTTCCAGAGTTAACCTTCTCATTTCCCAGCATCTAAGAGGAAAATGTCACAGAGGGAGACAAGGGATTAAAAAACTGAGTCCCCTCTGCCTTCCTGGGTAAATTACCTGACTGTCTCAGATCTTGTGATTATTGTGCTGTGCCTCAAGGGTTCTTGGTGTGTTCTCAGACGCAATCCTGCATCCTCCAACCTAGATCTGCTAGAAGACTCTTTCCTGAGGCTCAAGTCATTGATAGACTGTGGCTCTACATTACTCTAGGTTTTCTTTTCTCCAACATTTTTGATACATAACCACCAAGAGTGGTTTTTGTAGGATGAGCGAGGTTGAAGGTATTACATGTATTTCAGGGTCCTAACATATGAACTAAATGGAATACTGTTTTCTGGTAAATTATGCTTTACTGTACAATATTTCACAGAACAATGTCAACTGCTCAGACCTTGATAAAAGTGAGGAAGTAAAAAAGACAGAAACAGACAGTATTATTGGCAGTTGGAAAATAATATATTTGTTCACGTGCTTGATAGCAGCTAGAAAGTTAGATTTTTTTCCTGGTGAAATACTAATTTGCATGCACTTATGCCACTGAGCTGAATCGCTGGCCCTAGAGTACTGGGGGCCAAAATGACCCATTTTGTACACTTCTAATACCATCTTAGTTCTCCAGGACTGTCTTTCCTTCTAGGGTAACTGATCCAGGGAAGTCGCAGGA
>RJWT010019690.1:0-18269 GCA_004365215.1 Cuniculus paca | reverse complement strand
CAGGTTTCACACAAAATTCAAAGGAAATGATGTTGATGCTCTGTGTGACTTTTTAAAACGTCTACCACCAAGCACTGAGAAGTCGTTTATCTCACTCTAAGCAAGTTCCTCATTCTACTTTCAGAAGCTACTCTCTGTGGCAGAGTTTTAGCCACTATATATGTGTATGAGTCTCTGTGTGTCTACAAGAGAAACTTAGCATCTGTTCTTAAATCAGAACTGTATTTTACACATACGTGTAAAGTTCTCACTTTATATGTGTTCTTCTATTTTTTCTCCCATAGGGTGTTATATTTTTCAGATGGAAAGCTTTACTTTTTGATTTATTGCTAGTCACATGATGTAAGGAGAAACTTACTTCCTTATATATACATTCTTCATTCCTCCTCCACTGGTTGTTAGACAATCTGTTTTCTTCCCATTCTTAACTGGAGCCCTGAATAAAAGCTGACCACCCTCTCTTTCTGGCTTCAGATGCTCTTCAACTGGAACTGAATTGTCCGCATCGTAGAGCATCATGTCTGCAAACTGGGGCTCAGGCCCATGTGAATTAGTGTATTACTATGCCTAACTGGGCCTGTGTTTGATTTCTTTTTTTTTTTTAGCAGGATATATTTATTGAAAGAAAGCTTCTGTCTGAGAGAGAGACAGAAAGGGTCCCAAGTGGGTTGCCCTGTGCTTGATTTCTAAGCCAAAGAGTTCACACGTAACATCCATATCTTTAAAGATCCACCTTGTCAAAGGACACATTCTTCTCACCAAGAATTAATTACACAGTAGGAAGCCTTGATTACCTTGTGTGTGTGTGTGTGTGTGTGTGTGTGTGTGTCTGGGAATTGAAACCAGGGCCTTCACATTGAGCTACATTTCCAGTGCTTTTTTACTTTTTATATTGAGACACAAAGTTGCTAAATCGCCCAAGATGTGCTGAAATTTGTAATCCCCCTGCCTCAGCCTCTCAGTGTTGGGATTATAGGTGTGCCCCACAACGCCTAGCTTGATAATGGCTGGAATGCTAGCATGGTCACTGTGTACAAATGTACAGTTCTGTGACTCAAGGCCCAGGGACATCAGTCACCTAGAATGCAGTGGTGTTGAACTGTGCACATTCTATTCAACTTTCCATAGAAGCCCTTACTAAGAAACATTTTTTTCTTTCGTTGTAAATAGTTTTCTGCACCCCAAATGATGCTTTGCTTGCCTGGACATTGTAATCAAGTTGGTGTATATTAAAAATCAATGATAGAGGTTGTCCATGTATTTTCCAGTTCTTTACACTTTATCTTTAATGTTAGAATGTTTTATTATTTCTTAAATAGAATTTTATTTTAAAACATCATAAAGCCATTGAAATGATTTGAGAGATGAAAGTTAGTGTTATTATTCAGTAAATGAAAGTAAGTCATAGGAAAGGAGAGTCATTAATGACAGGCAAAACAGTCATCACAACTAAAAAGAACTAAACTAACTCATTTATTTTAAAACACAAGATTGACTCCATATTAATAAATATTTTACATTGAATGTAGAAAAAATATTGTGCATAGTCTATAAAGCCTATGTGCTCAACAATCAGAGAAAAAGATAGTCCTTTACATTTAGGCCATTGACAAAATAAGCTGGGACTAGGGACAGCCTTGGGAGTGGTGCAGGGGAACTAAGGGAGGGCAGGCGAGGAGCTGGTAAAATCAAGAAGAAAATTCTACTTGCCTTTCCTTAATGGGGCCATAAAATTAAAAATCTAGAGTTGGAAAACTATACCTTCATACATGCTTTTGATTTCACAGATACTATCATTCTCAATTTTGTGAAACATCACTAGCTAGTGACCAGGGTGGAAAATTGTATGTTCTCATTTTGATCTAGGACAGGTTTCTCTAATTCTGAGACCTGGAGCCAAAATACTGTTTGTGCTTTAAACTCAGGTACAACCACAGGACCATGACCAGAAGCACTGACTGTGACAATGTTAACAATTGCCACCACCCAGCTCTATAGATCTGAGTCCTTTCAGTGTTGGTACTTATAAGCCAATCGTGGCCAGGGGTACAGCTCAGCAGCAAAGCACCTGCCTGGCAAGTGCAAGGTCATGAGTTTGAGCCCCAGTAACAACAACAACAAAAAAATTATAAGCGAACCATCTAACTCTGGGCTTTGGGCTGCTTCAAGGCCTGGAAATAACCCTTGGCTACTTCTGGCTTCCTAAGGTTCTTCTCTCAAAAGTAAAAAGCAATAGAAGGCATAACGCTAAAAACCACCACTGTTCTCAGGAAGTGTCTGGGCAGGGTAGTGGATTAGGAAGATTGTGCCCCCTCCATCTCCTTATATGAGCCCATAGCCAAAAACAAGGTGACTAAACAGAACAGAAGAGGCTCATATGCAGGGCTTCTGGTAAAGACTGGCAACAGCTTCAAGGCAGGCACTGTCTCAGGTTGTGGCATATCTGAGGTCATCTGAAGACCAAGACTTAGACAAAGGAGGACACCAGCAGGGCAATGAGAGACACTTTCACTTGCACAGGTATTAGGGTCATAGAGTACTTCAGTGTTCAGCTAGATAGGACCTGCTTCACTTTCCAGAAGAGGCCGCAAGTCCTGAAAAGGTTAAGCAGCCTAGTGGATCACACAGCTTGTTGTAAGGTCACAAAGAGGCAGAAAGGCTGTGGTGAGCAAGGCAGTGCACACGGACATTGTGTGCCACGTGATTAGCTACATGCGGGCGAAACTTCCCACCTTGGGCCCCTCAGGATGAATCATCACAGAAGTGGACAGGTCCTGGACTGAGCTTATCCACTGGCTTCCTTGAGGAGGGGATGAGGACCCGCAGGTTTGTTCTCACTTCCCAGTCCGTGAGGCCACCTGGATGGCTTTGATCCACTCAGTACGCTCCTTGGGGGTGGCTGCTTGCAAGAAGTAATGAACTTCGTCAGCCGTGATGATCTCGAAAAGGTTCTCTTCCTCACTCTTCCTGCCTGGTGAAGGAGAAAGCACATGGCAGTCAGCTGACCTGCCTTCCTTCTGCATGAAACACCTAGTTTTGTTTTGTTTGTTTTCATTTCTGTTTTGGTGCCCTAAGGTACCCAATGTGGTTTCCAAACATATAAGTATTATATAACGGTGTATATCTGTTGCATGAGTATATATGTGATATTCATGTAGGTGGGGGTGTAGAATGACCATAAATATATTTTTTTAAGAAATAAATAAAATACTCAAGGAGAAACATTTTCTTTCACAGTTTATAAGTAAATTAAGTTCTTCACCTTTGCCCACCAGTAGTATTTAATGAGTAACTTCTAATAATGCTCAATGAGTATATTTTTTCTGCTCATGACATACGACAAGGCCTGATCCTAATTTATACAGGATCATACATAAAATAAATATAAATATAAGTATGTGGATATATATAGATATATATTGAGGCAAGAGGATCACAAGTATGAGCCCAGCCTGGGCAACTTAGCAACTTTGTGAGATCCTGTCTCAAAATTTAAAAAAATAAAAAACAAATGGGCTGGGCATGTAACTCTATAAAAAAAAAAAAGAACTTGAGTTCAATCTCCAGTATCACAGAAAAACAAACCAATAAACAGACCTAATACCTCTATCATAAGTATAGTCTTAAACTGGTTTTCGCCAACGGCCAGTTTAGAGTTCCCACTGAAAGATTAAGTCAATAAATTAACTAGTACTGTAACAAGACTTCAAATGGAAAAGCTTCCTACTTCAAAACTAAAACGTCATTTAAGGAGATGGGGTGGAAGAGCCAGATGTAGTGAAAATCTGGGCCTTTGTAGCTACAGAGTTTCCTTGTCTATATTTACAACACTATCAACCCAAAATGGCAAAATGAAACCAGGGACTGGGCAGTCAAAAATCACACTTCTCAGTGATTCCATTTGACTGGAAAAATCCATCTGTGACCACATGGTTATTTTGTGTGACATCATAAGCTCATAACCCAGAAAGAACTGGAGCTCATCCCCTTAGCCCCTCATCTTCAAGAGGAACTGGGTCCTGAGGAGTGAGCTGGTTTACAGCAGGCTGGGTGGCAGACTGGGTGCTATGGACCTATCTGGAGTACGGGTGCTCCTTCCATTCACCACACTACCTCTGCACAAATGCTCCTGCTATTGGGAGGGATTTCCTAGTCTGTATTAGTAGATCTCCTTCCAGAATATCATACTGTCAGGAGCTAACAACCTTTCCATCTAAGCCAGTTCTGAAGGGATGGATTTTCTCAGCATTGCTTAAGGGCTTTCTGGCATCCACAAAGTCACTAATTCCTCAAAGCCTAGAGGGCAGGGTCAGCTTTCAGGAGGGAATACAAGGAGCTGTTCTTCTCAGCAAGGTTTTCAGACAGAATATCCATGCAGGATTATCCCTGACTGACTGGTTGATGTTGGTTCAGTATGTACAGATAGGGGGAGGCAGTCTAAGTAGACACTGTTCTCTCCCATAGAAATTCATTCTTACCCTCTGGGCTGCTCTCCACTGAAGTCACCACACACCCTCGCAAGTGAACTGCTCCCAGGGGATCTTCCCCCTAGAGGAGAAAGGGGTAGTCTGTTATTTTTCCACAGTGCAGTGTATGAACATATCTTGTTTTATTGGTACAAAAGCCACACAGATTCACTCTGATACATATAATGTTCCCCAGTAAATAAGGGCAGTAAAGGCTTAAAGGAAATCTATTCCAGATCTTCCGCTCCACTTCAGTGAGGCCAGCAGGCCTGCATGAGAACATGCAAGTCAAACTGGACTTCCAATCTGGAGGAATATGGCTGGGGAAGTGGAGTCTGCAGTCATCCCATTCCACTAGGGAAGAGCTGCCTGTTTCTAGCATGTAGCGTCGGAATATAATTGCTCCCTCCCAGGAGCAAATTAAAGAGCTCTGCACTGTAGCAGAGATCAGTACCCAATCCTGAAAAAGCTGTCTGTATGCTTTAGAGTTGGCTCCTTTTATGAAATAAAAAGCCCTCTACAACTATCAACACCACAAATTGATGGCCTTCAGCAATGTACTTATCAAAATTGGCCTGGAAGAGGAATTATCGCTTATTTGCATATTATAAACCATGACACTATGCTGGACTACTGATTGCATTTCCCTGAAAATATCAGGTTGGGATAAATAAGAAAAATTATGCCAAATTAATCAAATTATAATCTAGTGATATTTTCTTCCATTCCTGAGCTTACACTAGTCTCAAAGTTCCAAGAAGGCAGATCTTTGCATCGAAAGGTGGTAGAAAAATATAAAAGAGGATGGGAGAGAAACAAGTAGGGATGGGGGTCAAGAGAAGTTGGAAATAACAGCAAAGCTGAAAGGGAAGTTGGAAGCAAACCTCATAAATGCAGAAGAGGCTTCTGTCTGAATGGATTTAAATGGTGAAGAATGTCACTCACCCCTGCAGGGTCGTAGTAGTGTAGATACGCAGGGTCTTCTCTCAGAATGAACTTTCTCACTTTCCAGTTTTTCCTCCTGTGTCCCTGTATCCAGGTACAACATAAAACAAAGCATGATGAGTTGCTAGAATCACTCTGTATGCAGGTGCCTAGGTGATAAGTCTTTGCTGAATTAAAAGCAAAAGAAAAAAATACCAACTTCAGGAGAACCAGGCCCTGACACAAGTCTTTCTTAGGAACACAGTGCTGAAGCCAGTTAATGTGCTGCATATTACAGTATTAAATTAAATAGATGAATTAAATTATTTCTAAGCCTCTCTTGCAGGTTTAGTATTATGTAAGATAGTGTTATTATGCACCAGTACTGTGCTACATTAGGCAATGGGAGGGATATAAAGTGGCTTAAGATGTGATCCTACAATTTGAGGAATTTATGACCTATGTGGAAATATAAAATAGCAAGGCCCAAATCAAATAATTGGTTTCAAATGAATGAAATAAAGGATATATAGTTGTGGGGTTTGGATGTCAACCAAAGTCTCATAAAGACCTAGACTGACTTATCCATGTGGGACACAGGATATAGATGGGCTAACAGACTATAACAACACAAAAGTAGGGGTATGAATGCACACGTTTGGAGGAAACACTGGTGAATAAGACCAGTCTGGCTAGAATGGAGGGTGCATGAGGAATAGAAGACGCAAGATTAGGCAAGCAGACAGGGCTTCAAAAAAAGAGAGAGAAAGGTGGTGGTGGTTGTTGACTGCTTTTGAGTAGGAAGTGAGATTACTATTCCATTTTAGATAACGATTTCAATACCATTTTATGATGACAAGGTATACAATATGCCAGCTGCATAGATTAAAGGAAAGCCAGGAGAAGATAATGAAGTAAAGAAGAGGCTACTAAGAAACGACTGGAATGGTCTAGGCATAAATCTATTAAGAATTACCTATAGGTAGCAACAGTAGAAATGGAAGTGAATTTGGCTGTAACAGACACGGTGAAAATGGGAGACTAGAATTGGGCTTTTCTCAGTAGAATTACTGACTGTGAGTCAGTAATCTGTAGACTATTTTAAGGGCAGAAGTTGCCTCCTGTTTATTTTTGGTCTCTAGTACCCAGCACAGTGCCTGGCACATGGAATCCGCTCTATCTATCTCAACAATCGCAATGAATCGTCATGTTATCTCAATTAGCAAGTTTAAAAATGTCATGGTAAACGCGATTCCACAATTTCCCATACAAAATTGAAATAATTTTAAATAACACCAGAAACCAAAACCATATTAGATTAGCAGATACATAGTTTCAACCTTGCCAATACAACAAATATTGTTTGTCATTTCCAAAACACCACATATTGACATATATAGATGAATTTCACTTTTTTGTTGTCCTTATGTAGAAAACAACGAATCATGTGTGGTTTTTGAAAACAGAGCTTCCACCGTAAAACAACGTAAAAAAAATTTTCATTCCCTCAAGTGATTAAATACATACCAGGGTTACTAACCTTTCAGCTAAGAGGTCAGAAACATCAGGGAAATGCCAATTCAAGTAAAAGGGGTTTTGCTTTTTCCTCATATCATCCCCACTGTCCCCCTCCTCCCCGCAAACAGGAGACCATTATGAGAACTAATCCCTGAATACAAATTCTTGCCTTTTTATGTAAAAAGGAAGTTTATAAAAGTGACTGCCTAAGTACTTGTATTTTGAGAATAGAATAAATTAGCTTTTATGAAAAAGACTAGCTCGGTGTTTCTCAGCCTTGGCTGTGTATCAGAATCATTTGGGAACTGCAAAAATCAGACTCTGATTTAATTGGCCTGGAATGCAATTTTAATAACTACCTAGCCTCTTCAAATGTGCAACCAGCTGTTCCTAGCTGTTACCTTTCCTGGGTAAAGGAAGGCAAAAGAAAACACATATATATGTTTACTTCTAGTCCCTATCTTTAACATGCACTCAGGCACCCATTCGTTCAGACAGTTTTGGACCATTTTGGGTCTCCTACTAAGTTCTTTGCCCAGACATGGTGCCAGTCCAGCCCAGAGGTTATCTACCCTTCATCAACTTTCATGCTCAGTTTTCTAAGAGCTCCTCTCAAGCTTAGGGCTTTGGGGTGTGGGTGTGGCTCAGCAGCAGAATACTTGCCCAAGATGCATAAGGTCTTGGATTTGATTCCTGGCACTGCAACTAATTAATGGATGGTAACAATATAGAATTATAGAAGGAATCAATAAAATAAGGAAATAATAAAATTCCTTCCCAAGTTACTCTTAACAGCTACCTTCTCGCACCTGAAATCATCAAGACCGCAGGAATGTACCAGAAGCAACTCAGAAACTAGCAGTGGCCAAACTCCATCAGAGCCTCCCTATGGAAGGCAGTTCCACTCCTATACTTTCCTTTAATCCAGCCAACCGGTTACCCTGTCATAAAAAGATGTCAGACTAGGCCACAGACTTTTTCTGCTGTCTTAAAACTTGATGTTAAGGTAGTTTTTCCACACTAAATCACCATTTCCCCCAGTGAAACTCAAAATCTGTACCACTACTTAATCTCGACAAGCCCATGATCTCTCTAATTAAGTGCAAATATAGTCTGCTTTGGTTCATATCTCCTTGCCCTCCACTGATCCTGAAGATGAAACTTAGGGGACTTTCTAAAGTGAAGAAAGTCAACTCTCTCAGTCACATAGGACCTACATACAGTGCACAGAAATCTTTACAGCCACCACCTTCTCTGCATTGTGTACTGATCAGTGTTTTTAAAACAGCTCACACCTCAGCCAGGAAGGCAAGATTTTGACCCTCTAAAGCAAACTTGGCTTCAGTGACACCCTGTACTAATACCAATTTATTTCACACTGAGTACTCCCATGCCTTCCTGCTATTTCTCCTAGCAACTGCTGGCCCTGGCTTCCTTGCTCACTCCCAGCCCTTGTAATCTCTCAGTTCTTAGTAACGTGTGCCTTGGCACCTGGGAGCTGACTCATCCACTCACCCAAGCCCTTGCCTCCCAGACCGATGGTAGCCAGCCGGTGGAATATGTGTGGATACTGGGTAATTGCATGTAACTCCCCCAGGACTGCATTCTTTGCCTGCTGTTCCTGTGGAGGTGGCCTCAGCAGTGTCCTGGCTTTTGGGCTCACCATGCCATACCCTCAGTCTGAAATGGTACATTCTTTTTTTTTTTTTTTGGTACCAGGGATCGAATCACGACCTTGCGCTTGCCAGGCAGGCACTTATGCTGCTGAGCTAAATCCCCAGCCCCCTGAAATGGTACATTCTTGTTCACAAAGATACCTGATACTTCCTTCTGGGTGTAGCCTGTTTCTATTTCCTGGTTTCTTTGAAGGCAGGAGAAGAGCTTAAATAGCAATATTTTACCGTGAAACACCTTTATCTTTCAGATGGCATCTCAGTCAGTTTATTTCCTCTAGCCAATCAAAAGGGCTTTATTTTCTGGTGATTGATAAGAGAAGTATTTTCCCATAGCTAGGGGCATCTTCTGCCCTCCCTGCCTCAGCCCTCCTAACCTGATGCCAATTTAATTGTCTTCTTTCGCACTATGGGTTTCATTTTCTGGTTGATCATTAGCCAAATGAATTAAATGCCCCTTGGTAATTTAGATTAAAAAAAAAACAAAACCCAGATCCAGTAAGGGGGAGGCTAGACGGCAACGGTGGCGGCCACTCACCTGCTTCAGTAAACACCCCTGCTTGATGATAACCCCCCTGAATTCTTCTTTCAGAATCACGTCATCATCACTGGAATTCTCTTCACAGAAGAATCCACTGTCTGGCTGCGGAGAGATCAAGCAGCAGGTTGAATTAACCAATCTTAGGCCTGTCGCTCCTTGTACGCCTTCGTCTTCCTCTCCTCTCCAGTCACGAAGACAGGCTGCTCCCTTTCCTTCAGGCTACTGTGCTCTCCCGATCTAAACTTTAAAGGTCGTCCTTGGTTAGCTACTTTCCCCTCCTCCATTTCCTTGCTTCCAGATCTTGCTCCTTTTTTATCCCCACTCAGGGGTGATCTTATCCCCATCCTTTCATTTTCTAGGATTCCCCAGGCTATAACCTAAGTCTAGCTTGATTTTTCTCACTGAGTACATTTGTACATTTTTCCAAGCCTTCCTTCTTCTCTCAAGATCTCGTGGACACATCCTCGAGGCGAGGTGACTAAATGTGTAAGACGATACACAGCACCGTCTCCTCTATAACCTTTGCCACTTAGCTCCTTGTACTCGGAGAAGACGGGGAGCACATGTTCAACCTCAACCCTCGACGTTGCGGGGGGGGGATTGGGACTTGCTCAGCTATAAGCTGAGTGGTGAATCATGCAGAGGAAGACGGCCACTGTGGTGGGTATTTTAGATAAATAGTCAGATCAAAATGAATTCCAATAGCCAAATCAAAGGTCTGAAAAAGAAAAAAAAAAGTACTGGCAGTGCAACTTCCCCTAAAGTGAAATGAAACTCTCTTTGGGACATTCACTTCGTTTTTATAAGTCAGCTGGGCCTCAATAGCCTCCTAACTTCTACATTCTGATCCAAAATAGAAACTAAATTGCCAAAATCCCCTGGTTGCTGGAATTATATGCAGCCCAAGATTAGGCTCATATTGTGTAACACAGTGTTTCCTAGTCTCCAGCAAGGCGAGTGTACCGCCCAAGGTACCCAAGATGGTTGTAGGAAGCCATGTGCACAAACGCGTTCTGTATGGGAACACACTTAATGTACAATGAAAAGTCACAGCTGGGATTTTTTATGAATTGCCCTCTAGAAAAGAAACTCCACAGCAGGGCGAATTTTCACCTGCTCCCCCACCCCCCAGTGCTTTATCTCCTTTGTCTAACAGAGTTGTGTACTGTAGCCTAGTAAACTTTTATAAGTGAATTATGGCTTAGGATAAGAATGAAAATAGTAAAGTTTTAAAATTGATTTAAAGAAAACTATTCCAGCAAAGAATTGTTTTCTTCCTCCTGGCTCGCGCAGACAAAGGGCAAAGCTGCAGAGGAAACAGCTGTCAAGTGTGGCAAGCACTGGGGTTGGAGAAGCTCTGGGACCTCGAGCCTTCCTGGCTCCTTCTCCCCAGCTGACATCCACCCCATCCCCCATCTGACAGCTCACTGTAGGGCTGTGAGCACTTGTGTGTTTTTTTTGCGTAGGAGGCTATGAACAGAAATCACCTGGGACTCTGCTCTGGGCAGCCCCTACCACAAGGACAGATTGGGTAGCTTTTTTCTTTTTTCTTTTTTTGAGACAGGGTCTCACTGTGTGACGCAGGCTGGCCTTGAATTCACTACGTAGCCTAGCCTGGTCTTGAACTCACAGTGACCCTCCTGCCTCAGCCTCCTGAGTGCTGGGCTTACAGGCATGCACCATCCTGGCCTGGCAGGTAGATTTTCTTGTTTCTCACTTACAAAGTAGTAGAAGGCATCAGGGTTGTCCAGGAAAGGGTTCTCAGCGATTCCATCTGCTGCATTCTTGGACAGATCCCCAGCAGGGTGCAGGTATCCCTCGCTGAGCAGCGAAGAGGCAATCATGAGGCCTTCCTGGCGATTCCGAACTGACTTGTTGGATACCAACCAGTCAACAACACAGCTACCTGAACAGGACCATCAGAAGGAAGGTTAGCTCTCCTTCCCAAGGAACAAGCCACTGACTTTCAGCCTGCACTGACTCCAGAGCACCCAACTGTCCAACTTGTCTCAGTTTCCCTGTTATTCCAAGAGGGAAAAAATATTGAGACAGATGCCTGGAAACAAAAGGAGCCATGCAAAGGGCTTTGAAAAACATTTACACGCTGCTTAAGAAGCATGATTAAGAAATCATTTTTCCCAACTCATTTGGTTTATTAAGGAGCATTTGTTGAGCACCTACCAGACAATAAGTGCTCTGAAGGTTACTGGGTAGATTCACTCAGGGAATCTTAAAGGGAGAAATGGGTGATAAGTATTGTAATAGTCACTCTGCTATAAGTCAATATCATGGAACTCTTGGGTCAAATCTCAAGATGCAGAAAGGGGAGATGGAAGAGGAGGGGGCTACCACGTTCTGTCAGGAAAAAGATTTATAAAGCAAGTGGCACTGGGCTGAGATCTGAAACTGGAGTAGGTGTTTGCAAGCACATGAAATAGGGGCCGAGAGCGTCCAGTCCAGGTGAGCAGATGTGCGCAGGCAGGTAGCAGTTTATGGGGCAAGGGGGAGGAGGTGGCAAAAAGGAGACGGAGGAGGAGAAAGATGCAGAGTGGGCAGGGAGAGCTGTGAAGGCACATTAAGAAAGCTGGCAAAGAGGAACTATCACACGTTTTTAAGCAGCATGAAATATGATGGGTTATGTGTCCTGAAATAAAATATGATGATGTTACTTGTGTTGATGGGGTCACACCTCACTAGGGACCTCAAGAAGTTATTTAATCAAACTTCTGCATCAAGAGAGAACAAAAGGAATACAGTGAAATTGGCTCGTCTCTTGGCTTTCCAGCAGGCTAAACTGAAACTCCGCATTCACAAAAGTGTATCCTGGCAAATGTGGCAATGACTGACCCAGTCTGGCTCACCCAAGTCAGAGCACCAGGTAGGCCATTCTCCCAAATCTGCAGGAAGAGCTTTTGGTTATTGAGCTTTGTACGAATTTCATACATGAAAGTGTTTTGGCCACTCTTCTTTCTCTGTACGGAAATACTAATTAGTGCTGCATTTCTGCTTTTAATTGCTTGCAGAAACCCTATAAAACTGGTAAGACAGTAATTATGCACTCCACTTACAAGTTGAGAAGATTAAAACTCAGAGCTCAAATGACCCTAGGACTGAGTTACACCTATGCTGACCCTTCACATTTACAAGTCTCCACTCTTGAATCCATGCTTGTCCAACTGGGCATGCTGCAGCTGACCAGACCAACTCAGCCCAGTCTTCCTGACACCTGATTGTCAAGGTCCTCTATCACATGTCAGCACTGCCCAGGTCTCAGGTCTCTACCTCAGTCTCTTGGCTCAAGCCACCTGCCTCCATGAAGGATCCAGCCATGGACTTTCAGTGGAAAGGACTTAGGAAGAGCTAGCTCAATACCCTGGGACTCAGGAACATACTACACAGGAAACACATCTGGGCCAGGTCTTATTCCCTGATCTCCATTGGAGCTTCTTCTTGTTCCCTTTGCTAGAGGCTGTCAGAGTGCCCTCAGTTGGGATTCTGCCTTGCTCTTGTCAGTTTCCCTCATCACCAGCCATGGCCCAGTGTCTCAATCCCAAATCTCAGCCCCGATGCACCCGAGGCTCACAGGCTACTGCCTGAGCATTCTGAGGCTCATCCTAATGGGGTGTTGCACTGTTACAGCACATCGCACCCTCATCCCCTTCCTAACCCTGACCAGCACTGTTTTCATGGATTATCTGTTGATGACATCATTGCAGATTCTAAATCTGCTGTATCTTCTCAGACTTTTCTTCCGTGGACATCTGTCATCACCATAAGTAAGCCATACCCCGTTTCTAACAAACTATTCGCAAACTGTATGTCTCATGTATTCCCACAGTTAGTCCTAGCAAGCTGGTCAGCTTCTTTTCTCAGATGCGTATTCGGCACATCTCTGTCTTATAGTTTATCTTCACCATGTGCTGCATAGCCTCCTCATCAAAAATCTGTTCCCCAAATTGTTACTCATATTTCAGAGTCAAATTTAGGTACTTCCTCCTATCCACCCCAACAAACTCTAGATTTTTTTTCTGGACTCATGAAACTGTTATGTAGATATGTAATCACTTTCATCCTAATAGCCATTTGAGAGCTTGGCCTATATAGCACTTAGTGTGTGCAGGAACAGTTCTCCACACATGATAGCAAACGTACCAAGCAGGTAAACTGCAAATATCACCATTATATGGACAGGAAAGGTAAAGCACAGAGAGCTTGAATTATTGGCCCAAGGTTTTACAGCTCGTCAGTTGCAGAGCCAGGATATGAGCCAAGGTAGTCTAGGTCCAAAACATGTTTTAACTATGACACCAACTAGCTAAATCTGCAACATCTTATGTCTTATGCTGGGCAGCGTGTCATCCCTAATAATGCTGTTTAAATTTTATACTGTATGTCTTGACCCCTGTTTATCAGTTAGCTATGCATTCTACCCAGCTCTATGTCTGTCTCTTAACAATTTTCAAACTAATGCCACATATTGGGTAAAAAATATCCTTTGATTGATTTAGCTGAAACTTCTAAAATGTTATCTTGAACAATAAAGTTTCTTTCTATCCTGCTTTCTGTTGCCACTCTAGGGAAATTCAATTCTTATGCTCACCAATCTGCATGCTATGACCCGACCCATCCACCAAGCTCCGCCCTCTGAAACCTCACACACACTGCTCATGGAGAACTCCACACTCCCTCCCCTGCCACCCATTTCAAGTGCACAAGACCTTTTACCTGTGAAGCAGTGATTAAAAATCTTCTTGTCCTTCTCTATGTTCAGTTCTTTCACTCCTTTTTCAGTGTCTTTCATGGACAAATACAAGGCACTGCACAGAGATCAAAACGGGTAGGTAAGCGGGGAACGTTTGGCAATGATGAGTTCACTGTGGGAGGTGACGCCTTACAGAGGATGGCCTGGAGCACCACATTCCCTGCTGGCTCATCTTTGGGCAGCTCCTGAGCCTAATAGATCCTCCAGACCACAATTAGCTAAAGGGCAGCATTTATATCTGTGTAATTCTGCGGCTGGCAGAGCGTCACCAAAATGTAGTGGGAAGTTATTCAGCTCTCTTAAATTCATTAAGCTCTTTATTGATTTAGCTTGTGGTACCTGAGATGCAGTATTGCCCTGAGTTAGATGCCAAAGATTAAAGTTTCTCAGGGCCAATTTTGCAGGCACATCCTAGATCTTTAAGGTCTCTGCTATAGTTCAGATCTGGAATGTCTCCCAAAGGGCGATGTGTCAAAGGCTTAGTCCCCAGATCAGTGCTATTGGGAAGCAGTGGCAACCTCAAGAGGTGGAGTCTAGCCAGAGATCTGATCATTGATCATGTGCCCATGAAGGGGACTGCAGTACCCTGGACTCTCTCTGTCACATCCTGACCATGAGGTGAGCTGTTTTGTTATGCCATGAACTCCTTCCATGATGTGCTTGCTGCCTACCCATCCACCAGAAGCCTAAAAGCAAGGGCCCAACTGACCATGAACTGAAACCTCCAAAATCGTGAACCAAACTAAACCTTTTCTTTGTATAAGTCGCTATCTCAAGTATTTGTTACAGTAACAGAAGGCTGATTAACACAGTCCCTCAACTCTAAAGATCTTCAAGAGACCATCTGTTGTAGACATGTGCCTCCAAGAAAGTGAATATTTCCTCAAAGCTTATTTTTATTTTTAAAATGAAGAAAGAAGGCAAAATAGTGAGAAGTTCTCATTTTTGTCCTTTCAGAGAAATTCTAAGGCACAAAACAGAAGGCCACTTTCATGTATTCTGTGGCCTTGTGTAGTCTGAGCATCATTGCCATTTAGCTGTGACAGCTCTGACCAAGAACATGATCATTTGATGAACCTAATCAGCAACTGCTGCTAGGCGGGTGTCTTCTCTTGGGTCTTTACCAAAAAGCTTTATCACTAAGCACTCTGTTCACTCCGTAGCAGCCCATATCTGGTCTTAATCCTGTAGAAGTTGTCTCTGGTCCCTTCTCAGGGACTCTTTCCCACCCCACCACATGTGAACGGAATTCTTGTTGAACATTTTAAACGACCAGCATGAGACTTTTTTCCTTTGCTGTCTAGAGATTCTGAAGCTTGCTTCCTTGCTCGCTTACCTGACAGGGTCATGCTATGTAGTTCAGGCTGGCCTTGAACTCATAGCAATACTCCTGACTCAGCCTCCTGAAAGATAGGATTATAAGTATGTATCACCACAGGGCATTTGTATGCCATTAACCTCCTTCCCTCTTCTCAGATCCTAAGTCTTGGAGGGGCCATAATCTGTCCAGGCCCAGAGAAACATCTTAGTCCACCAAGTGCCAGTATGAACCCAGCAGAGAGGACACAGACTTCCAGAGGTGGCTAAAACAAACCTTGGAGCAGAACCTGTCATGTTCCTCCCTTTCAGTGGGAAGAAGGGAAAAAAATTTTTAAAAAGTAGGATGGGGTAGAAAAAAGCAAACACAAACTTACCCTAAATCAACAGTTTCTGGCAGACGGATGGACCTTCTTGTTGATTTCCTTGAAAACTTCTGGCCTCCTTCAATACATTTGATGGCCTTCTTGATGTCCCGAACCCAAGCATCTCTCTCTTCCAGGTAGGCTGCCTGGAAGTACTGGTCCTGCTGTTTGGTGCTGGTGACCTTAAACACGAACTGAAAATTCAAACACATCCCATTAGAAATGACCAATTCAAAAGCTAAGGCCCTTTGCCAACCAGAACATTTGCCTCAAACCTGTTCTAACAAAGACAGATGCAAACATCAGACTGTTTGGTGGTGATGAGAGGGGCTCATCCAGGGAGCACTGCTTAACGGCAGGCTATGCATGTACTAAGAGATCAGGGTATAACACGTGGTTCACTGTGGCCAATGGCGTCAACTCACCATCCTTTTGCTAAAGTCCTGACAAGGACTAGTCACGGTGCTTCCTTTCAGGGGGATCATTCCTTTGGGGCTGTTATCACTTTTCTTCTTGTAGAATTCAATTCCATCTTCTAACAGTACCATCCACATGGGTTTCCAGGTGTTAAACACATTCCCCTATAAAGACAACAAAAATAGCTGAGATGGTCAGGGCTCTTTCTAACCTGCATTTTCTACTTAGAAAGAGATAATCTCTAAAATAGCAATGGCAAACCTTTTAGAGCTTTCAGTGATAACAGCCTGCTGCAGTGTGTGTGCCATAGATTCCCCACCACTGAATTACCTTAGACTTGGCTTTAAAAATGCTTTGTGCATGCCTGTAAACCCAGCACCTGGAGGCCAAGGCAGGAGGATTGCGAGTTCAAGGCCACCCTGAACTATGGAGTGAGACCTTGTCCCCCACAAACAACAAAAACACAACAAAGTTTTGTGACATCATCTCTGTTGTTCCCACATAAATCCTCTCAAATCAATGACTTCATAGGATACCATTTTGATTTCTATCCCTAGCCTTTTACATCCCATTAGAAATGACCTTTAGAACAGAGACCACTCTCTGGAATGCCCTTTCCCAAATCTGTCTCCTCATTTTCTCCTGACTACTCTTGCTCCGTCTTAAAGGCTCAGTGTAGCTGCCTCATTGATGAAACCTTCTCAAAATGCATCCGATCACCCTGCTCTTAGGGTCACTTCCTACTATTCTTACTGACTGTGCCACACATTCTGGAACTTTGTCACATGCTGCCTTATATAGTCATTTCATTATCTTCAGTGAGGTTATCTTTTCTTGTCTTTAACACCGACATCATTAAGTGCTTTTATAGGCTCATGATCCTGAGGGCAATGCATCTTCATTAAAATAATGCAAAAGAAGATTATTGCTCAGATGGTGGAATGTTAACATGCATCACTCTTGACTGAGAAGAGTGACCAAGCCTTTTTGTTGTTTACTTCATCTGTAACCAGACCCTTTCCTGCCCTCATTTTCCTGCCCCTCCCTTTTCATGCTTGGTTCACACCACCAAGAAGCACATTCTCACCCCACTGCTATATGCAAGAAATAGCTGCAAGGTTTTCTTCTATAACCAGCTCTTACTCATGATCTAGCTCTTACCCTTGATCTTCATATTTCTTTGTACACGTTTTTAGTTTTTTAACTTCTTATTTTTAAGAGAGCAAAAAGTAGAATAATGACTATTGTCAGCATTCTATTGGAAGGTTTTTATTTTATTTTGTTTTTTTTAGAAAATCTTGGTTCATGGGGTGTTTGTCAGAATTGAAGAAAGGGTTTAATGTTCTAAAGTCAGTGTAGGAAATTATTTTCCCAGTGCTTTTCAAATTATGGTTTATAGTGTTCACTTCACCAGCACATATACAAATTATGGTTTATAGACCACCTGGTCTGACTCACCAAAGATGGATATAAATAAGATCTGGTCACACCACAATTCTGCTTTTACTTTTAAGCCCCAGACATGTTGCTAGGCGGTTGTCTTAGATGACCTAATTCAGTCCCCATTACTTCCTTGCTTCTCATACATGGCAAGCCCTTTAGCCTCTCCTAACTTCTGTTCCCAGGCCTAAAAATAACTACCTCAGAGGTTTCTAGCAGATATTAACTGAAATAATGTGGACATGGCTGTATTGTTAAATATCTTGAAAGATAGTTGTGTCTGATTGTTTTTAATGCTTTGAGTTTCTAGACAATACACAGCTGCAGCTGGGCATGGTAGCACACGCCTGTAATCCCAGCACTCAGGGCCAGCCTGAACTGCACAGGGAGACCTTTTCTCAAAAAGACAAAAATGAACAAACAATAACAAACAAACAAACAAAAAACAATGCACAGCTGCTCTTTCATTCTTTCTCGAATTCTTGCAAAATGGCAGTGAACCAGTATTACCCTCACCATGTTAATGAGGAAGACATTCATTCTTTTAGCCAGTTGCAATGCAGATGGGAAAGCTGGGGGTTCTGACAAACGTGTGTGAGCAAACAAATCATCTCTCTTTAGTTTCTTTTCTGGTGCAGTGAGGTTCAGGGATCACCCTTGGACTTGCATGCCTGCCCCAGCATTGTATAGCCAGTTTGTGTTTAGAATGCTTAAAGGTTTGTGATGACTTGGAGTCAGACGTTAAACCTGCATTGCATTTGAGCTTCACGTTGACCACTTATCAGTTGTATATATTCTTAGGGAAAACATTTAATTTCTTTTTTCTTTTTCTTTTTGAAACAGAGT
>RJWT010019689.1:0-18287 GCA_004365215.1 Cuniculus paca | reverse complement strand
AGTCTCTTCTTGCTACCCCTTTATAGTCATATATTTACCTGCCACCCTATCATCCTTCCCCCCTCCCAACTCATAATCTTCCATGTATGTTTACAATTTTTCTATTCAAATCTGTTATGTAAATAGGATTATACAGTACATGACCTTTTTTCACTTTAAATGGGTGAATTTTTTTTTATTTTTTAATTTAAGGAGACTAAAACCAAGCAAAATGAAACAGAAGAAAGCCAATCAAAAACCAGTATAAGTGACACAGAGCTTCAAAACAATACAAAATCAACAGTGGTCACCATAATGTCTCATCTTAAAATAGCTGCAGATACCTTCAGACATAGTAAAAGTCAAACAAAACAGAACACTATAGAACAAAAAAAAAAAACCCCACAAAACAATGAATGCAATAAAGGACTTCAAAACAAGATAATAGTAAATCCAAAATGGCTACCATAATATATCTTGTTATCTTTGAAATAGCTGCCCATGCTTTGGGACATAATAAAATCAAACAAAACAAAACAGAATAAAATGTAACCCAACAAAACAATGAAAATGATACAGGACTTCCAAACAAGATAATAGGGAATTAACTATGGCTACCAACTTCAAAAGGAGATCCCCCATAGATGCTACATTGTGTGTTGTTATCCTCTGAGTAGATGATCAGGCCACCAGCTTTAGACCTGCCAAGTCAGGGAAACACTAAACACTGCAAGCGTTAAATTGTATTTTACCTCAATAGCTATCATTGCACCCTGTGTTTCTCCAGATCAGCCGGTCACTTTGGTGGAGGTGTGGGGTAGGGGGCTCTTCTTGTTTTGCAGCCTGCGTGCTGGAAGGGGCTGGCATCTGGCTCTCTCTGCAGCGGCCTGCCCGTAGCACTAATTCACAGGCAGGGCTTGCTTCTTGGTGACTTCTTGTTCTCTTCCCCTGCAGTCTGTGAATGCTGCTGACTCGTGGGAAAAGGCTGGGGTCTGACTGTCCCCTCAGTGGCCCGCTCATGGTGCTGATTCGCAGAGAGGGCTTGCTTCTTGGTGACTTCTGTTCTCTTCCCCTGAAGTTCACCTGTAGTACATGACCTTTTGATTTTGGCTTTTTTCATTGATAATGCTATTGAGATAGATGCAAGTTTTTGCATGTATCAATAATCCCTTTGCTTTTTCCTATTTTTCTCTATATTGTATTAAGAATACTTTACATGAGGTCTCCCTTCTTAACACATTTTTAAACCCACAGTACGGAAGTGTTACTATAGGCACAGTGCTGTGTGTCTCTAGAATTTAATCATCTTACAGAACTGAAACTATACCTGTTGCACAGCAACTTCTCATTCACCCCTCCCCCAGTTCCTTCTGTTCTCAGCATCTATATATTTGACTGCTTGTGATGACAGATAAGTTGTGGAATCTTGCAGTATTTGTTCTTCTGTGGTTACTTACTTCATTTCACATAATATGGACAGGGTCCATCCATGTTGCATATAGCAAGTTTTTCTTTTAAGACTACATAATATTCCATTGTATGTATACACCACATTTGCCCTGTCCATCTTTCAGTGGACATTAAAAGTAAAATGGAAATGTGGGTGTCCTGGTTACTTTTCTCTTGTTGCTGGGACAAAACACCTGATACCCAGTGTGAAGCGAGGAAAGGTTTATTTAGCTTACAGTTTCTGGAGATTTCAGTCCATAATCAGCTGGCTCCAAGGAAGGGTGGAATAGCACTGGGGCAATACTTCAAGGCAGCAGCCAGAGCAAAAGAGAGGGCAAGGCAAGCCTCCTCTGCTCCCTTATATTGTACACAGGCCACCCCCCCTTCAGGGTGGGTGTAACACTCACAAAATGTCCTTGTCCTCCTTTGCACAGGATGAGGATATTGACAAAGTAAGAACCCTGGCTCCCTGCTGAGTCGAGAGACTTCTAAAACTTCTAAACTTCTCAAGTTGACACAATGTACGAACCATAACAGTGGGAAATAGGAGAAAGTAGCTACAAACCCTGTTTCTGATAAGGGCTAATATGCAAAATCTATAATGAATTCCTACTACTCAATAACAAAACAATAATAATAACCAGACTAAAAATGGTCAAATGTTCTGAATTTTTCTACAGAAGACATACAGATGGCCAACAGTTGAATGAAATGGTGCTCAACATCAAAACTACAGTGAGGTATCGCACACATATTAGAATAGCTGTTATAAAAAATGGAGCAACTTGAACCCATGGCCATAGTTGGTGGGAGCAAAGAGTGATACAGCCATCATGGAAAATGTTATGAAAGCTCCTAAAAAGTTAGAAATACAGTCGCTACACAATGCAAAGGTCTCACTTCTGAGTGTCTAGCCAAAAGAATTTAACTGGAGACATTGAAGAGGAAATCAACTCCCATGTTCATTCTAGCAATACTTATAGTAGCCAAGATGTGATAACAACCTCTGTTTTTCCTTTTTATCACTGGTATGTACTATAGCTCACTTACCCATTCATCTGTTGTAGGATATTTTGGTTATTCCTAGCTTTTGGTTGTCTCAAAGCTATTAATGAAAATTTCATACACAGGTTTTGTGTGGGAAAATGTCAAAATTTTCATTTCTCTGGGATAAATGCTCAGGGCTATGATATATGGGCCATATATTAAATACATCTTTAGTATTGAAAAATAGTCAAACTGTTTTTGAGAGTAGCTGTACCATTGTAGCATTCCAGGGGGGCAAAGGGTAGAGATCTGTTGTCTCTGTTATCATCATTTGGTATTGTCAGCCACTTTTAGTCGTTTCCATTGAGTGTGTGGCAATAGCTGATTGTAGCTTTATGGCTAGTGATTTTGAACCTTTTTTTTGCATTGCTGATTTGCCTTCAGTGAAATATGTCCTCTTGCCTTCCACCCATTTTTAAATTGGATTGTTTTCACTATTGAGTTTTGCGAGTTCTTTATATAACCTAGAGATGAGTCTTCTGTCAAATGCATGGTTTGCAAATACTTTCTTCCACTCTAGTTTATGTTTTTGCCTTCATTTTGTTTGTTTAAGATATAAGTGAATTATTTTGCTAGGGCAGTTGTTTGGGGGTTCAAAATATAAGTCAAGATAAATATAAAAACATTGAATGCTGCCAGGTCTGGGTGGCCTCTAAGAAATTTGTGACAGCTCTGTGGAGGAAAGACTGCCATCTGCTGAGGCTTGGGCATCGCTTTTCCAGCACAGAAGCTCCAGCCAGTGAGGGGCAAGGAGCAGGCTCCTTCAGGTGTGGCTGGGCAGAGCCATGCACTGTGGCCACGGAGACCAGTACCACTGCTATTCAGTGCAAAGCCAGACCTGATCTCTTCTAGGATGGGGGTTTGTTGTTGAATAAGTACATTGAGTCACTTGACAAAATATCAGCAATGAAGGTAATAAATAAAAAGCACAACATTGGTACCAGCTGATTTCAGACATCTCTTGCCTGCCTCAGCTTTGTTCGTTCCAAGTAATTAAATTCTCTAATTAAAGCAATACATTGCTGTCAGCTTCAGGTGTATTTGTAACACATGTCTTGAGA
Organism: Cuniculus paca; assembly: GCA_004365215.1. Classification (NCBI taxonomy): domain Eukaryota; kingdom Metazoa; phylum Chordata; class Mammalia; order Rodentia; family Cuniculidae; genus Cuniculus; species Cuniculus paca. The sequence continues at coordinate 14,751 of RJWT010019689.1, read as the reverse complement.
TGACATTTTCACTGAAAACTATTCTCACCGCTGCTTTTAAGCAGATTGTTTTGTAGGTTTTAGTTGTCTGTGTAATACTCATTTCATACAGATATTTTTCTACATCATATGAGGAAATGTTTTCTATAACATGAAGAAAATTTATTCCTTTTGAAAGAAGTGTGTAAGGATTTAATGATGTAGCCTTTGTAGCTGTGTTACTTTTGTATGCTTTTTATTTAATTTACAGAGACTATAAATACATTTAAAAGTATAAAATTTAAGTTGAAATTGATTTGGCTAGATAGTCATATTATACTGCTTTGAATTACCATGTAGTGTAAAATCCTAGGTTTTTCTGGAGACAGTGTGGGGAGTACTGGGAATTGAACTCAGGACCTCATGCTTTCCAGGCACTGAAAATCATTGTTTTCTGTGTGTGAGATAAATGACAGCTTTAATATTTGAGGCATTAAGACTAGAGAGTCATTTTCTAGAATAAAGTGTTAGTTTGTTTGACTTATTTTTATAGAACTACTTATAGTGTAGTAGCTGAATAATTAGGAGCCGTAATCCCCATGAATGAACAAATTGGGAGACTTTGGACACATGTCTGGGTAGCAGGTTTTTATTTCACATATCCTTATATACCTAGTGAGGAACTCAACACAATATCGCGTATTTTGCAAGTCAGTTTCCTGCTGGGTATACTTGCCCCTCTGCAAGTATTGCAGGGACTATGATTTTAAAAATTAAGTACCATGGTCTCCAGTCTGTGTGGGGGCCACTTTCCAGGAACTCCTCAAACATGTCAAAATACCTCATGGAAAATGGTATAGCTTTCACATAACCTGTACATGTCTTTCTGTAGACTTTTAAATCATCTCTAGGTTACTTATAAGACCTAGTAGAATGTTAATGCTAAGTAAGTAATTGTTGCATTATGCTGTTGTTTAGGGAATAATGATAAGGAAAATATACATACTCAAGATACATACAAATTTTTTTCTGAATATTTCTGATTCACATTTGGTTGAATCCCTAGAAATGAGGAATTCATAGCTATGGAGGGTCAAGTGTACATTTTTAAAATTTTAGTTTCTTAGTTATGTGTGTAGTATATGTTTACATTCCTTGTAGGAAGTTGGCACTTGTACATAATACATCTTCAGTGTCAATTCCTTGCCTTTCTCTTTGTCTTTCATCTTTTCATTTTTTACTGAGAAACAGTATAACTTGTTTTCACATTCAATTCCTATTGTGGCAGATGTTTCCACCAATAATTTTTTTGATGTTATTATCACATTATTTGAAGTATCTGTGAATCTAATGGATGTAGCTATAATTATATTTAGATACAGGTATAAGATAAATGTGAGTTACATGTTTTCTTACATTTTAGAAAAACAAACCTGGTGAAAACAAACCTCTTAAAAATAAGAAACTCCGAAGGAAAATTTAAAAATTTTCTAGTAAATGGAATAATTTCTTTGTCTGTATTTGTGGATTTTTAAATCTTCATTTTTCAGCCTTTTTTCTTGTGGTTCTGGGAATCAAACCAGGGCCTAAAACATGGTAGGTAGGTAGTTAGGTACTCTACCACTGAGCTACATCCTCCACTCTTGTCTTTCAAGTGTCTGATAAGTCCAATTGAACTTTTTTTATGATGTGTTCATGTTTTATTACTGTCTCAATTACTTTTCTCATTGCTGAGACAAAATATTTGACACCCCAAATTAAGGGACGAACAGTTTATTTAGCTCACACTTTGTGGAGGTTTCACTCTGCATCTGCTGACTCTAAGGCAGAGTGGAACATGGTAGAAGGGCAACAGTTCATGGTGGTAGAAGACAACAAAAGCAACAATAGCAAAAGGGGGAACAAACCTCTTTCTGCCCCTTTTTGTCTTTTCCAGACTTCTAGGATTAGGGTGGTGCCAATCCACCCAGCCTTAATCTCGTCACCCTTAATCCCAGTGTTGCACTATGAATCAGTCACCAACTCTTAGATTCAGATACCTCTGTAAAAGACTGCATCCCCCCATGACTTCATGAGGCTTTGAGGGGGCATCTAGACACAAACCATAATAATTAACCTCCCATTAACATTGCCCCATTCCTAGTTTAGAAAGATCAGATTTTTCTCACCAACATTTTCTATGAAATTTTTCAAAAGGAGAGCAGAGTTAAAATTTTACAGGAATATCCACATGCTCAACACCTACACTCTATTAAAAAATTTATATTCGATGCATTTCAAAATACTTTGCAAATGTTTTTCATGCAAATCACTACCTAGACTTCAGTGTGATTTACATTTTAAATTTATATAGCAATATAGTCTACAAGTCTTACATTACATTAGCTAAGATTTGAGAAATTTGTACACCTTTGTATCCACACTGCTGGAAGTTGCAGAACATTACTGTTGGCCTAGAGTATTTCTTCTGCCCCTTCACTGTGTGTATGTTCCTCACAAATACAAGTTTGCCTTGTTCCAGATTTTGTGTATTGTACATACTGTTTATATGCCTGACTTCTTTGACTTAGCCTAATGTTTTGAGACCCTCCCGTGTTGTCATAGGTCATCAATAGCATTTTCATTTTTAGTGATAGGTAGTGTTTCTTGGTATAATTATATTATAGTTTGTTTATACATCCCTCTATTGAGGAACATCTGAGATTCTGGACTTTTAAACTCATGGGATGACTTTTTAAGGTTTCATTTAATATGTTATATATCTATAGAGACAGACAGAAATACTGACTTGTGTATATATATAATATATATAAATATAAAAGACCATGCTGTTCTTTTTAAATAGTTGTAACATGAGTTTGAAAACTTTAATATTTGTATATAGATTTTATAGGCTCAGTTTTTGCATCTGTTCCTAACTTGGGCACCTTGATCGTTTGGGCTTTAGGACCCATCCTTGTGAAGACCAGACCTTGCCTCCCACCCCTTTCCCGTACTGCATCCCGGAAAGTTCACCTTAGGAAATCCCACTGCAGCCTGTCTGCAGTGTTTATGGATCTGAGCCTAAATTTAGTTTTCATTCTGTGGACAGGTTCTGTCAGGGTAGTTGGTGGTAATGTTGGTGGGCTAACGTAATTTTGCTACAAATTTCTTACATACCAGAAGAATGGTCTATACATGCCTAACCTTAGAGGGAGATAAGAAACAAAAAACAAGAAAATCTTCTTGATGGTTTTGAAATCATAGTTATTTAGTCTGCACTCTTAAGTTAACAGGTAGCAACTACAATAAGCACATGAGAAAATATATTCAAAACTTGTCAGTGACTTCAACTTACGTCCATCTGATACTTGAGGTAGGGAGAGTTGATCTCATAAAAATGTATTGAAAATATGGTCACATTCTAGGTAATAAGTTCTTGGCAGAATGTATTTTTTAAATTTTATTTTAAAGAGAATAAAATAATATAAAACAGAACAATACAGAACAAAGCAAATCAGAACAGAATAATGCAAGCAGCACACAACCAGAATGCTTTTTTAGGCAGTGAGAAAGATCATTGATTTGCCAAAGTTTGAATGTACATTGGTAATGTTATCTATGGATGAGAAATGAGTGAAGCACGATATCTTGACATTCTGAACAAACTTGTGTGGAGAAGGAAGACATTTCTTTAGTATAAAGAAGCTATTCTGAAGAGTACAGCAGTTGTGGGAAATGTGTGATAAGGCTAGTTAGGTCTTTACTTCACTAACACAGCATGTTTCTTGGACGAGCTTGGAAGAGATAATAACCAATAAATATTTATATACAGATCCAACAAGATGGCTGTTCCATAGTATAATCTTACTTCAAAAAGACCTCACATAGTGATACCCTCCAGAGCCTTTACAGAAGAATAGAATTGATGATCAAATTTATAGCTCCTCAAAGAGAAGCAAGAAGTAAATAAAATAATGACAGAAACAGTTCACAGAAAGTGTCCTACAGAAAACTTTGAGCGGAGAGAGGTAGTTGTTTGAAAATCTAAAGAAGAGCAACCACAAAATGAACTTCCCAAGAATTAGAAATGTGCCACGTTTTACACTTTTGCATTATCCGTCAGAAGCCTGCAAAGTGCCTTGCTTTTTTCCATGTGTATGAGCCTCTCTATCCTTTCTGCCCTTGGCATGTGTTCTTGCTCTCGACTGGAAGCACCCTCATGTTTCAAACCCGAGTTCAGGCATCATTTCCACAAACTAACCGTAAGCTTCAGTTCTTTACGTCATCATTGTATCGATTCATTTTTTGGTTATTACCCAGAAGGATTCTGCACTTTTGGGTAACACTGTCATTTTCACTGTACCTTGTCGTAGCTGTAGTAATCGTAGTAGTGCTTGTGGGAGCAGCAGCTGCAGCAACAGTAACACCTGCGTAGTGCCAGTCGGGGCCAGGTATGGTTTTTAGCTTTTCACAAAAAGCATCTTATTAAATCTCCAACACTTCTATAATCTCAACACAGTTATTTTATCTAATAATGTGTTTCATTGCCTGTACTTTAGTGATTTTGAATTAAATTCTATTTTAAGTTAAGCTAATATCTTTCTGAAATGTCCCTCTAAAAAGAACATGCTAATTTATCTAATATTTCCTATAAAATTATATACCAAACACTCTAGATATTTTTCTGTAGGTCAAGAAATATTTATCAAATATACTAAAAAGTTCTTTATGTAAATAGGTATAAGGAGATGTTAAAGGCAGATCCCAGGGTACGGAATTAAGGTCTGGCTTTGCCAACTAACCTATCATTTGATTTTCTTGTCTTGTGAAATGGTGATAATAATAATCTATCTCCCAGGCTTTTTCTAGGATATAATATATGTGAATGATTGGTAAATTATTAATATATTATAATAGAAATCATTTCCCTATCTTATTAAAACATAATGAGATAGTCTTTGAACCACTGGACTTTTGATTAGCTTCTTTTCTCAGGATTTGTTTGTTCTTGTAAGGCACATTTTTCTTCTTTGCGAAGTTGCTAAAATAGGTCTCCTAATTATCTTCTTCAGCAGATCTTCTCCACAGTGAAATAGATATGTTTGTAAGTGTCTCTTGAGGTACATACTCTTTGGCTTAAATATTTGCTTGGCTTAAAAATTAAATATTCTTATGTTAATTATAATGTTTAAAATATATGTCGAAATGATGATCAAAGCAGACTTTTTTTCATCAAAGTCTATTTCTTGCTTTTGATAATGCCATGTTTCTTTTATGCAGCATCATGGAATGCTGTCCACCACAGAGTTGTATCCCTGGGCACACATGAGTGCCTGTGTGTGTGTGTGCGCGCGTGCGTGTGTGTATATGTAAAACTAATGCTTCCTTTGATAGGCCTTAACTTCAAAGCACAGACTTTATGTGTAACAAATGACAAGTGCAGATCAAATTAGACATACCATGTTAATAAGTGGTGTGGCTAGGGCTGTTACCATTCTTACTGGGCAGATAGAGCTTTCTGAGACCTAGGCAGGTTCTTCCCTACCAGGTATGCTTTTTAAATTCTTGAGGAGTAGGGACCTTTCCTCTCTTGGTGCCATGTTTACCCAGTGCAGCTCTGGTGGCAAAGTGACCGCTTGTCCTGCTTCCCCCTCCGGCTGCCTCCCTTGCCTGACTGTGGGAGCCCGTTTCCATGCTGTCCCGCTGCCTTGTGTTCCTAGATAAATGCCCTGAAATCAGTCTTCCCTTGGGCTTCACGGTCTCACACTATTTCAGCTGATCTAGGTTTCTGGTGCTTAGGTTTTTTCCTAACTTTTCTTCCCATCAATGATCATATTCTAAAACTCATTTTTCAGTGTGTTCCAATTGCATTCGATGCCTTCCTGAAATTTTAGCCAATCTTTGCGCTTGGCAATTGTCTCTATGTAGCCTGAGTTGGAACCCCCTTCAAGTATCTCCAGAGATAGATTCATAGTGCACATTTGTGTCTTACCAGAAATTACGCCCTTACATGGCAGTGATGACAAACCTTTTAGAGACAAGCACCCAAACTGCTACTCGAAATCGTCTTACTTATCACTAAGTGCTCACATTGCAATACTGAATACTAAATGCCCTCACTGAATACTGAGGTTTTAGTTTAGGAAAAAACAACACATATATTAACATCTTTTGTCTTAAAAATGAATAACACATATGCCACAGGTTCACTTCCACTATTCTAGGGAGTTGAAAATTATGTTCTTCAGTATTTCTAGTTTGAAATAAAAAAGCCATATTATAAAACTTTGAAAAATAAAGGAAATGCATAATCTTATTACTCTTTCATAACTCCTATATTGGCTTTCTCCCTTTTGTGTTATCCCATTAATTTCTGAATAGTTGTTTTAGAATATATTTATTATTTTTTTGCCCTCATATCTCATTACTCAAGAGGATACCAGGATAATTTTGTATGTTTGTTCATAAAATTTATGATTAACAGTGAAAGTGAAATTTTAGTAGTTTATTATCTGTTGTCATGGTAAAATAACTAATAGGTTGAAAGATAGATACATTGTTCAGAGTTATGTAAAGTTCTCAGTTACTGCATTCCTGTATTGTTAATAGTTCATTGTGTTTCCTTTCAGATTTAATATACCTCCAGATGTAGTATACTTCTGGATTTAATATAACCATCAGCATAAAAGGGTGTATCATTTTGAGATATAGGTATAACATATTTAACTGCTTCTTATTATTAGACATTTACTAAATTGTAATACTTTTACTATCATAAATACCTATATAAGTGTTTTTGTGAACGTGGCTTTTAAAAGAATATTTTAGGTTATTTTGTTCAGTTAGAATCCCAGAAGTAAAATAATGCAAGTTAAAGTAATAATTTTCATTATTTGCGATCTATATTTCTGAATAGAACATTTTTTTAAATCCCTGATTTATGTTTCTGTAATGGTTTATGATACGTTGAGCAGATTGGCTGCCCTTTGCTCTTCTACATGATGTCCCCACTCCTCTCCACGTACGTCTGTTCCTTTCTTTGTTAGGGCTTTAATATGTCCTCTAAGCCACACTCCAGTGAACAGCTGTCCTCCCACACAGTCTGGTTTTGGAAAGGAGAGTGCACGCTGTGCTGCCTGAGGACTGGGGAGAGCTGGACAAGAAGCATGGGGTGCTGGAAGACACTGGTGGGACAAGTGTGGCTGTGAAGCTGGCAAACTAGGACTGTACTTGACTTCCCAAATGCCAGTGTCCCATGCTGCAGAATAAACTTGCAACTACATTTTAAAAACAATGACGTTACATCCACAGCAGTCAGGCTGTGCATTTTCTTACAAAAAAAAATTGAAAAACAGTTTGCAAGGGATAGGTTGTGGCTTGGATGCCTTACTGAAGAGGTTGTAAACCAAGTTGTGTAGTAAGGAATCTAGTATATAGTAAATATGTAAGGAAGTGTGAGTTATATTAGTTCTGCAGAAAGGACCTGCATTGCTCAGCATCTTCACAGTTTATCCAAGTGATTTCAGAGATGTCGCCTGCTACTTTATGTAGCAGTCCTGAGGTACTTCAGAGTTTGAATGTGCCCATGTGCGGATAAAGAACCAGGGAATTGTGGCCTAGTCCTGCAGCATAGTGAACTGATTTTTACACACAAGAATTACAATTCACTATGTATTTAAACTGGCTTTAACAAAGTGTGATTTTTGTCGTCTAGAATAAATTAGATTTTAGCATGGTATTGCCTTTAGCTATTCAAGACTATAGTGACAACATTTTAGAGATTACTAATGAAAATAGACACCTCGAATCTTACATTAAACCTGTTCATTATCTATTTGGCTGTGCCATTGGCACCTATGCTAAGTTTTTACCTTCATTTTTTTAAAAAAAATTTATTTACGGTACTGGGGATCGAACTCACGACCTATTGCTTGCCAGGCAGGTGCTTGTGCTGCTGAGCTAAATTACCAGCCCTAATTTTTTACCTTCAAATGACAGTGTGGTAATTGTACTTTATGGTTAGAGTATTTTTAAGGCACTTTGTCATGTAACGTTCAGTCTACAACCTGATGAAAATGATGGTTTATAACAGGCCATTTTGCAGAATATTAGACTCCGTTGATGCTCACAGTATTTGCCCTTAATTCTAGGCTCTATTCCGCCCACGTTTGTTTATTAGACTTTTAGGATCCTGTACAGCCAGGCATCCAGCTCTGACCTATGTGCTTTGTGGCCATTTTTCCTTGGGCCAGTGTCCTCTAACTCCTCTGAGGCTTGCTTTATGATCAGTAAGTTGTAAATCTCAGTAAATCCCAGCAAATTGCAGCTCACTGTCCTTGATAGGCTGGTGCCCAGTCAGAGGGGCAGAAGTGCTCTTGAGAGCAGCCTTAGGGCCAGAGGTCAGGGAGACTGAGACACAAAACCTTTTCTCTTTTTGGGAGAGATTGCAGGACACTACATTTATTCTTTTTTTTTTTTTAAAGGATTTTATTCAAGGATAAGAAGAAAGAAAAAAAACCAGAAGATGAAGATGAAGAAATAACTATAACAAAATTTCAAAACACATCAATCAGGGGGCAACAATGTTACACACATTGCACATTGTCATCCCCAAATCATTCACCCAGAGCACAAGACATCTGCATTCAATTGTCCGAACAATACCAGCACAAATCTTTCTTTTCAGCGAACTCAGAGAAATCAGTAGTATTATACATTTAGTCTTATAACTAACTCAGGTTGGTAGTGAAAGGTGATAGAACTTAAAATTTGGATATTCTTGATGTTGCTATTAGTTAAAGACAAGGATTTCCAGCACAGAATTTCTAGGAAAGTATGATTTTAATGAGGATGAAAATGAGAACTATTACTAATAACTGTTGTTCAAATACTTAATCTGTACCAGACAGTGTAGTAAATATTTTTACACATATAATCAATTATGTCAATAATTTTTAAAAAGATGGTTGCTCTTACTATCTTTATTTCCCAGATGAGGTAACCGATACTAAGGAGGTTTAATAACTTACTGCTCAAGTGGTGAATGCGGATAGAAACACAAACTGTCTGAATCAGGACCTATAGCTTCACTGCTGTTCTTATGCTGAGCTGTATGTCTTCTGTTCATCCTTTGAAATGTGCTTCTTTCCATCCATGTCCACAAAGGTGGACCCTTGGGGCACCCAGAGGTTGCCTTGCCCTAGCTGCCTGTCCTTCCCGTCTTGAGGCAGGTGCCCTGGTGAGAGCCAAGGCACAGGCAGAGAGCAGCTGGAAGGGTCACTGTGCTGCTTTCCCTGTGAGGGCAGTGGCTGCCTGTCTGCCCAGGGCCATGTCTCCTGTCGGGGCCTTCTCCTTGCCCTTTCAAGCAGGGTAGAAAGAAGACTAAGTTTGTGTGGTGATAAGACCTGGCTTTGCTGTCCCACACTCTTTACAAATCAGCCCATTATTAAATTGACTTTAATGCTCCAGTTGTACTCCACCAGCTCTTTTTGCTAGGCCCCTGTTAGATATACTAGCTTTTCTATTTTCAGAAAATGAGCCACAGTAGGTAGAATACTTGAAGTATTGGGAGTCAGTGAATATTCATTAAGTGTCTACAATGAGTGAGGCACCAGTATGGAGAAATGACTGATTAATAGTCAGGGCCCCCACCTATAAAAAATAAATAAATATAGAAAGAAAGAAAGAATTCATGTCTATCTTGAAGACAGTGCATTTAAAATGACAGGACAAAACAGCTTGGGCTAAGTAGCATGAATCCAGGCCAGAGGGCTCTCTGGCTCTTCGTAGAAGGTGTGATGAAGTATTTATTTGACACTTACATAAACTCGTAATATTCAGTAAAAATGGAAGAAGGAATTTGCAAATTGTATTTTAGGGACAGTGATTAGAAAAGTCTAAATGAGTTTTCAGGCTCCTTGAGGAAATAGTGAAGGTAGGCAGGATGTGTACTTAGACTGAAAGGTAGGGTCTTTTCTTTAAATCTTGCTTTTCTCAAAATTGTTTTGTACTCAGAATAGTGTTATATTGATAGTTGTCCATACTTATTGTAAATAAAAACTGGATTGAAGTAGTAACAATGCCTAAACTACTACTGTTTTGGAGAGAGGAAGTCAGTTTTTTTGACTATCTGTTTACTCTGTGTCAGGCCTACAGTTTTGTGTGGACACAGCACGGTTGTAATTCATACTCTTGGTTCTAATAACACTTTCATAATAATTGCCATTACTTTGTAATTGCAGCAATAAAATTCATTCTTTGGGAAGTATTCCAGTATTTGGAATACTGAAAATGTGTGTGCTTAGTACCAGTTGTCACAATAATTTTTCCAATGCTTGCATTTTAAGAAATCAGCATCTATTGTACTTCAAAACAAGACTGATGCCTAGTAAAATTCTGTTTTGAGATGGCAGCTCTTTGTAGAACCTGAAAAAATTTTAAATCAAACAGAATATTCACAAAAAGATTTGTGTTCTATTTATAGATATTGAAAGGGAAGAGGGAATCATAAAGCTATCTCAGAGAAACAATACCCTAGAAATTTAAGGATATTCTTTGCTTTATTTAGAAGGTAAGTTGGTTCAAACCTAAGTGTGGGGTTTTGGCAGATAACTTGTGTATGTGGGATGTGTGTCACCCTTTTTGATTCTCTGACTCCTCCTTGGAAAGCTACATGGCATTCTACCGACTACTCTCTGGGCTTATCTGTTTGGGTATCGGTGCACTAGCCTCTGATGCAGTCTCTTTAGGCACTGGGCAGTGCTCCAGAACCCGCCAGAAGCGCCAGAGGATCAGCAGAGCTCAGCATTGTGCTGGGTACCTTTTACCAGTCTGTTGCGTCATTTAGAAATTTGTCAGAGTGATTTTTATTAGCTACACATAGGAATTTAATGATGTATGCTTTTCCTAATAACTTAAATCACATAATCATGGGGAAGGTTGCCAGTTCAGCACAAGGATTACATGACAAGCTTTCCAGTTGAGTTCAGGATGCTAGGGACATTTCTGACTTCTGCGTGTAGTATAGTGGCACAAGGACATTTATATATGAAGCTGCAGTTAATAAAATGTGAATCTTCTTATGTGGAGAAGTGAGACATCTGTTCTTCCTGATGTGGCAAGAGGCTGTCCCGTGCTCTAGAGAAGGGTGCAGTTTCTTCCTCCCCTTCCAGAAGCTCCCTCCAGTGATAGCCATGGGCACGCCATGGACTTCACCCCACATCTCAACACCTGCTGTTCATTAGAGGCTGAATGTCTCACTGTCACCTCAAGTTGGTGTGTCTAAAAGAGAGCGATCTTGCTGTGAATTTGGATCCTTACATAACTTGAGAATTTGTAAAAGATACTTCCAATTTCATAACTTCTTCAGATTATGCACATTCTTCTGTGTGTATTCCACATTGAAAGTTCATATACATGCTCTTTGCATGTAATTCAAGGTGGATTTTAGTTACTCCTGAAGTGAATGCATGAATACACCAGTAAAATAAATAAACAAAAACAAAGGACAGAACAGAGGTCAAGTCAGAGACCATTGTCCAGGATATCAAATCTGGATGTTGGTCGACTTTACCCCTTTGTAGTCTCTCCATCTCATTGCCCTGGTGAAAACTCTCCTTTAGTAACTGTGATGGGCTTCTTGTTCTCAGATGGGGCCTGTTCTTTTCTCTACCCCCCTGGTGCACATCCTGTCTCATCTATGATGCTTTGCTGCTTCTCTGCCTGGTAGTTTTGGCTGCCCTTCAAAATCCAGTAACATTATACCTCTTCTGAAGTCGAGATTATGTCTATAAGATGGTTTTAAAATGTTTCTTCATAGTGTTACGTTTGCAAGGGGGCACATTTCTCCATGAAGGGATTCAAAGTTTCTCTAGGACAGGGACAGTATTTTATTTTGCTACCCAGAGTGCATGATGCACATATCCGACAGATAGTTTTGGTTATTATTATTTCTTGTGTACCTCAGCCCTTGTGGTCACTTTACCTTCATGTATAGTCTTAAAAATCCATTTCATGGGTGCCAGGAATTTAGTTCAATGGCACAAGCGCCTGCCTGGCAAATGTGAGGTCGTGAGTTTGATCCCCAGTACTGCCCTCCTCCCCAAATAAGCTGTCAAAAATCCTTTTTATGTACTAACATAGATATTTTAATTAGCACATTACTGCCATGCTAACTCAATATAGAAAACAATATCATTATTTTAACAATAACTGCAAAGTATTTTGTCTTTTCTGAAGTTAGAAATGTTTCCTCGGTTAAGCAGTTGAAACAATTTTAAATTTAAAAATTTAAAATTGAACACTAATCTATCCTTTTATTAATAAAAGAAAGTGTGTATGACCATTCCACAGAATTATTTCTAAACTACAGTTTTTCCATTAAGAATATGTAATTTTTAAAATATGAGAATACATGGAGTCCTGAGGTTTATTATATGTGATATCACAATTCACAGGAAGAGTTGAGTCTGGGTGTCTTTACTGTGTATGCTTATGACACTTTCATAAAACTAAATACTCCTCCTCAAATAACTAGAGAACAAAGATGAATAGCAAATATGCTTTTTTAAATACTTGGAGTCAGTAACTTCATGTTTTTGGTCTTTGCTGCTATTTTCTTGTGATTATAAATGTTTAGTAAAAGTTGTTGACCAACAACATTTTAAAATCTTGAGTGGTTTAGGCAGGATTTACATACATGTGCTGGTGCCTGTAACTTCTTAAGAGGGTTCTGGAGAGTTTTTATTTGCTATTAAAGTCTGGAGACTGTAAGTAGAGAAAAGTCATTCTGGGCGTATTTGAAAACCACCCATACTCTCTCACTGAGGGTGAGACGGAAGAAAATGGAGTGCTACTTGGCTTTACAGTTTTGGCCTTCCTGTGTTAAATAAACTTTGAGAGGAACCTCAGGCTCTCTGACATAAAAATAATCTATTTTTCAAGCATAATACATTATTAGAAAAAGTAAAGTGTGCCCATTGAGAGATCTCTGTAGAATTCAGTCCATGACTTATATATTATTTTGTGGACTCTTTTGGTAGCAAAAGTTGTTCAAGAGAAAAATCCATACCTTTCTATTTTCTTTCTCAGTTAGTTCACTAATTATGTGAAGAGAAAAACATTCAGCTTCCTGAGTTTTTTTTTGGGTAATAGTCTGTGCTTTTGCTTAATGTGTTATGCTGGTTAAAATGTTTTCCTATGTGTGGCAACTCTGGGCTTTCCAGTCCTTTGTTCATAAATACTACTGTTAATTTACCTGAAAGTTAGCAGTCAATCTTGGTGATAGCTCCTTTAAGTTAATAGTTTATTCTTGTGAAAGTATGCAAAGATAAAGAGTGGTCATGTAACTTCTTTGGGTTAAAGTCAAATACATCTTCCTAAACATCAAAAGTGGCCAGTTTCAATTCCGAAAGCATCTGAAGAAAATGCTTCTATCGTGATTTTTACATTCTCTTTACATGGAAGCTTATTTTTGAAATTTGGTTTCTGTAGAACAAATGTTTTTCATGACCTTTTCAATGAGTTTTATTATAGATATAATAGCAATTATCTTCTTTATTCTTTAAGGATGCTTTGTGGTTCTAATCTAAGCACTAATTTTTAAGCAGCCAACTTAACATTTAGGATTTATGGGTATATTTAGTATATTTAGGTATGAATTCCCTCATTTAAACACACTTAAAACAGGAGAAATATAAATATGCATAAATCATGCATAGTTTAAAGAAAAGCAGTTATCCAGCGTGCAATTCTACTTCTATGTAACCACTTCCCTGGTCACAAAGTGGAATTTTACCTACACTGCAGAAGTCTTCAAATGCTGGTTTTGAAATCTTTTCCATTAGATTCTAGATGAAAGCACTGTTCTGAATTTGTGATTGTTATTCCTTGTTTTGCTTTCCTAACTAAAGAACTCTAAATATTTTAGTTTTACTTATTTTTGAATTATATATGCATATATTAATAAGGTTGTTTTCAAAAGCTTTCACTCAACAATATGTTTGAGATTCATCTGCTTGAGGTTACAATTTGTCAGTCTATACAGTTGTGTGAAATTATATCACATTTAATATACCAAACTTTAATTGTCTATTCTTGTGATGGCTGTTTGTATTGTTTCCAGGCTGGGGATATTACAAACAGAGGTAAGGAGAATATTCTTATATCCCAGTGTGTATGTGTATCTCCCCTGATACATAATGGGTGATCATATGAGTTATGATTGAAATAGAAACTGGACCCTTAAATTAAAAGTTTTTATTACAGTAAAAAAGCACATTGTTAGTGATCACCCTTAAAATATACTCCCTTCCCCTCAAACACTTACGTCCTTGTTCTTGCCATTTTCTGATTTACCGCGGAGTGCCATCCAGTGGAAAGGCAGAGTTGTAAAACTATCATGTATGTTTTCATCTGCCTCAGTCACCAAAGCTGGTACTGCAACTTCTGCATCTTCTTGAAAGTCAAAATGACCATGAAAAGTGTTTCAAATTGACTCAGGACCTCGAGACGATCACCAAAGTGCAACTAAAACATTCTTATATTCATTTTCAACTTCACCAGATAATGAAAGTGGTTTTGCAGATTACTTGTGTCAATTCACATTTTCATCATCAGATTTCTGGTTTCTTCACTTTCTATGCTATGTTTATTATTACTAATTATTGCTTTTTCTATTTGGATGAATGTGAAATGATACCTAATTACAGTTTTGTTTTTCCTTGAAAACCTGTATGGTTGTATACATTTTCATGTTTATTGGCCATTTGTTCTTTGCTGTGAAGCTTTTTTTTTTTTTAAAGAGAATAAAAC
>RJWT010019688.1:0-18302 GCA_004365215.1 Cuniculus paca | reverse complement strand
GAATGTAGAAACAACCCGGGCCCACGCCACCCGCGCCTGCCCGGCCCGCCACTCAGAAGTGCAGAACGGCGGGGCGGGGCCGGCCTGAGGTTTCGAACCCGAAGACCCTTGCCCACGGCCAATTCGCTGGCTTCCCGCGGCCCACCTCGTTTCCCCAGGCCTGGAGCCCCCGCCTCCCCCTCCAGCCCTCTCAGCCGTGGGCGGGCGTGTAATGGGAACCAGATGGGGCTAGGAGAAACCGGGAGGGGCGTTGGGTTGCGGAGGGGGGCTAGGCTCCTGGAAGGCGCTCCTCCCTCTAGTTTTCCTTAGGGAGTCACGTCGGACCCTCCGGCCTTAGGCTCCTCTCCCACTGCACATGCTGGAGGGGTCTCCTTCAGCCAACCCCAGAAGAGTCACCTCCTCATGCCAGCTTTACCATTTAACCCCAAGGAGCAGAAGCCCATCCTCAGCAAGTAAGGGTGCAACAAACGGAGGAAGGCAGGCTGTCCCCATCCCTGCCTGACCTATGCAGACAAAACCCCCACCCGACCAACGGGCGTCTAAAAGGTGGCTTCTAGCACGACCGGCCCATCCCTAGTTCCCAAAACTTAGGCGAAGACTCCAGGCAGGGATGAGGAGGCCTGGGTTTCCAGCAACTTCCTCAGCTCCTTTTGGGGCTGACGAAGGACGACGGGATATCGAAAGATTTCTTCACGGCCTTATGCTCATGAATTTGCCACAAGTTCACACTCTCAAAAGCAGTCAAATGCGCGCACAGGAGCAGCGCACCCGGGCCTTCCTAACTTTTCCCAGCTCACTTCTAACATTCATGGGAACAGCTCGGCGAGGCCAGGGTGTGGGCAGCCGGCGTTCGCGTAGTTGTTTGGACGCGCGTGCACGTAGTGCGCCTCTCTGTGTCTTTGTGTACCTGTGCGTGGTCGTGAAGCTGCGCTCTGAGCTCAGAGTAGGGGTGGTGGGGGAAGTAAGAATGTGGCCGGCGGGGCGCTCACGTGGGTACGTGGGCCGGGAGAAGGCCTGCTGTGCATCCGGCGTGGGCGGCACAGAACGACCGCGCCCCGCCTTCTGGGCCCCCAAGCTCGTCCTCCACAGTCCGGCCTCGGTCACCTTCGTCCCTAACTCGCCACCCCGACCCAACTGCCCGCCCCCGCCCCGTGCGCCTCCCCTCCCCCACACGTCTCGTTCTCTCTCCACCTCTCTCCTGCGGCGTCTCTGGGCCCAAAGGCCCGGGAACCTACCCCCGGCCCAGCCCTTGCCCCCAGCCCGCCTCCCGCTCCCCGCCCCCGGCCCCGGCCCCGGCCCTGCCCACGCCCTCCTCCCGCCAGCCCGGCAGCCAGCGCAGCGCGGGGCCTCGCTCCCCGTGCGTCCTGCGGGGGCGGAGGCGCGGAGAGGCGGCAAGCGCAGCCGGGGAGGGGGGGGCAGAGGCACTGACAGAGGCGCGGAGGCTCAGAGAGAGAAGACGTGGAGGGAGGGACGCAGCCTGGACAGCGGTGGACACGGCGTCGCGGGCCAGGCAGAGCGCAGCGCGCAGCAGGCGCCGAGTGCCGGGCACCCAGAAGGGCAGCCCAGGTGCTCTCTGGCCGTCCATGCACAGAGCGCCCTCCCCCACAGCCGAGCAGTCGCCGGGCGGAGGGGACAGCACCCGCCGGACCCCGCAGCTCAGACTCAAGTTAGTGAGCAGAGGGAGGCGGCGGGGAGTGGAGATGGGTGGAGCTGGACTTGGGAATGGGGTCTGGAGGGTGGAGGTCGAGGAGAGGACGTGGGGAAGCGGGACGGGGGTGGGGGGTGGAGACTGATGGAAAAAGGGGTGAGTCTCCGAAATAGGGGACCCTGAGAGCAGATAAAGATCTGATAAAGATGGATACGAAAGCATACTGCCTCATTCTCTATCTCAGTTTTATTTTGTGGGCATGACCTAGCATGTGAGCCCCCCGCAAAGAATGTGGGAGCCCCCAAGCACCAGGGAAAGCCCCGGAGCTCTGGCTGGCAGTATTGCGGCGGGGTGGGGGAGCTCAACTGGCTGAGTGTGGCGTTGGCCCGCAGCGCGCAGTCCCCAGGTCCCGGAGAAGCTGGCGCCTACGAGTTACAGAAGCATCAGCCGGGGTTGAGGAGGCAGGGGATGCTGCAGGCGTCCCTCCCTCCCCATATCTGACCCTTTGCTCACAGCGTGGGGAGGAGAATTTCGGTGTCCTGCTCTTCCCTCAAAAGGCCTTAAGCTGCTCCCCCACTCCCCTCGAAGATGTGGGTGGAAAATAAGGGAGCGGAGAGTAGGCGGGAGCCCCTAGGCGCTTTTCGCCCACAGACGCAACCTCTGTGGGAGTGTGTGGGCGGATCGGCCCCAGAGCAGAACAATCGAGGTACCCCTCCCACCCAAGCTGAAAGAACTGGCCTCCTGAGCAAGTAGGGAGGGCCACACCAGGGGAGGGGCCAAATGAGGGTCGTTGGACAGCCAGGAAATGAGAGGTTCTGGGGGGGAGAGAGCAAGAGTGCGTAAGAAAACCATCAATGGAAAATTGAAGAGGAACAAGGGTCCACCTGGCCAAGGTCAGAAAGTTGAGGAAGGGGACACACCCCTCCCGTTCAGCCCCTGGGCAGAGTGAAGCTGGCCAACAGTGATCCCTGGTGCCCCCTGTGGATAGAAGGGGGTCCTAGATTGACCTTAGGTCGGGACCTCAAGTTAAGTGATGTAGAGACTGCAGGGATATTTAGGGTTGTAAGGACTGTGTTTTGGGGAGTAAGGGGGCAGGCATCTGAGGGGTGTGCTGGGGGACCCTGTGGTACCCTTGCCTCAGGCAAGAAGGGTCAAAACTGAAGATGAGGATAAGAGCCTTTTCTTCTAACCAGTCTTGAGACGGCCCTGGCATGTTTGTGTCTCTAAGCAGTGTCTGATTCTCTTGGTCTCTGCTCAGCCCTGGGCACTGGGCAGAAAGAGCATTGAAAAGAGGGAGGAGATGGAAAGGAGGCTAGAAAGAGAGGACAATTGTTAGTGTGGGCTGGTGCCCAGCAGGGGCACTTGCACTGACTGCTTGTTTCTTGTGCCCCTCCTCCTCAGGGCCAGTGCCCGAGCCATGGCACTGCCTCGGACGCTGGGGGAGCTGCAGCTGTACCGGGTCCTGCAGCGCGCCAACCTCCTTTCCTACTACGAGACCTTCATCCAGCAAGGAGGTGATGACGTGCAACAGCTTTGTGAGGCTGGTGAGGAGGAGTTCCTGGAGATCATGGCACTTGTGGGCATGGCCACAAAGCCCCTCCATGTCCGACGCCTGCAGAAAGCATTGAGAGAGTGGGCTACCAATCCAGGGCTCTTCAGCCAACCAGTGCCTGCTGTTCCTGTGTCCAGCATCCCCCTCTTCAAGATCTCTGAGACTGCGGGTACCCGGAAGGGGAGCATGAGCAATGGGCATGGCAGCCCAGGGGAAAAAGCGGGCAGTGCCCGTAGTTTCAGCCCCAAAAGTCCCCTTGAACTTGGAGAGAAGCTGTCACCACTACCTGGGGGACCTGGGGCAGGAGACCCCCGGATCTGGCCAGGCCGGAGCACTCCAGAGTCGGACATTGGGGCGGGAGGAGAAGAGGAAGCAGGTTCACCCCCTTTCTCCCCACCTGCAGGAGGAGGAGTCCCTGAGGGGACTGGGGCGGGGGGAATGGCAGCAGGTGGAGCTGGGGGTGGTCCAGACCGCCTGGAGCCAGAGATGGTACGCATGGTGGTGGAAAGTGTGGAGAGAATCTTCCGAAGCTTCCCAAGGGGTGATGCTGGGGAGGTCACGTCTCTGTTGAAGCTGAATAAGAAGCTCGCACGGAGCGTGGGGCACATCTTTGAGATGGATGATAATGATAGTCAGAAGGAAGAGGAGATCCGAAAGTACAGCATCATCTATGGCCGCTTCGACTCCAAAAGGCGAGAGGGCAAGCAGCTCAGCCTGCATGAGGTGAGGACCCAGCTCTTCATGAGACTACTGTTGACTCTCAGACTTGACTTCTGAGACTTCCTATGTTCCTCTGTGTCTTACTGTCCCTCAACAAAAACACTAAGCTATCCCCCACCCCTGCCTCAGATGCAGCTGCCACAGTGCCTCCATCCTCAACTGAGGAGGAAGCAGAGATACAGGCAAGAAGAGCCCAGCTAGTCAGCTCTGTGTCAGTAAAGACCCCACAGGCGTGGGGGAGGCTCTGGATGTTACTAGGAAGTTGTGGGTGCTGACCTCCATCTTCCTCCCCCAGAAGGCTCCTATGTATTGTCCAAACAAAGCAGTCTTCCTATGAAATGCCTCCTTTGATGGCAAGGACGTGAGAAGGTCTGGATAAGGCAGTGAAGAGTAAGGATTCTATCTGTCCTCTCTTCACAGCTGACCATCAATGAAGCTGCTGCTCAGTTCTGCATGAGGGACAACACACTGTTGCTTCGGAGGGTGGAGCTCTTTTCCCTGTCTCGTCAAGTGGCTCGAGAGAGCACCTACTTGTCTTCCCTGAAGGGTTCCAGGTGAGAGACCCCCTTCTCCAAATCCTGCCTGCATTGGAATCCTGCCAGGGAGTTGGATCAGGTCCTGACTTCCAGCTCAGGCAGCTCTAGGCTTGCTTCCCACCCACCTGTGTGTTTTGCCTTTGGCCAAGCGGGAGGAGGTCTGGTCCCTCCTCCCATCCATCTCAGGTTCTCCCAACACCCCCCCCCATAAAGTGACTAGGCTGGAGACTCCTACCTAACCCTCTTCTTCACAAAGTTTTTAAGTCATGTGTGTCCCAGTCCACATTCTGTTCCCTGCCCGTCATGTGACTCTCTCCAGTCTCACTCTCGTTTTTCTCCATCTTTGCAGGCTCCACTCAGAAGAATTAGGAGGCCCCCCACTTAAGAAACTGAAACAAGAGGTATATTTTCCAGGGGTGGGATAGCCCGCCCCAGCCCTCTCCCTTGGCAGGTCTTCATTTCCCCATTCTGGGCATCCACAGGTTGGAGAACAGAGTCACTCTGAAATTCAGCAACCTCCTCCAGTTCCCGAGTTGTATGCACCTTCATACCGCCCCAGCTTAGAGGAGGACAGTGCCAGTCTGTCTGGGGAGAGTCTGGATGGACACTTGCAGGGTGAGTGTGCTTCCCTCTTCACTGTGGGGAGGTGGGGGTGCGTGGGTGGGTGGGAGGAGTAAACCAGGAATCACTGCCTGGCATAGGGCTGGGAGGCCTGGCTGGATGGGAGCAGAAGGACCTAAGGGTCTGGCTGTGCGGTTGAGGGTGGGTTATGTTGGCTGCAGCCCCTTACCTGACCAGTGCCCATGCCCACAGCTGTGGGGTCGTGCCCAAGGCTGACGCCGCCCCCTGCTGACCTGCCCCTGGCATTGCCAGCTCATGGGCTATGGAGCCGCCACATCCTGCAGCAGACACTGATGGACGAGGGGCTGCGGCTCGCCCGCCTCGTCTCCCATGACCGCGTGGGCCGCCTCAGCCCCTGTGTGCCTGCGAAGCCACCTCTCGCAGGTGAGGCAGCCAGTAGTGCTGTCCCCAAGCACTCCAGCCACCCAGGCCCCAAACAGCAGTCCTGGTGTCCTGGGACCCTGGCGGGAGGAGGAGGATACATTTGCCAGAGGACAGTAGGAAGAGCTCCAGCTAACTAGTCTGGTGGAGAGGACCGTGCTGGGCCATTTTCCCTGGGCAGGGTCTGACCCTGCTGGAGGTCTATGAGGAGGAAGCTGGGAGTAGCAGGGGGACAGAGAAGGGGGATGAAGGTGAGTGGAAAGGAAGGCCGCCATCCAGTGAGGGAAGTTCGGCTAGAACTCCACTAACGCACGAGGGTCAAACAGGCTAGTTGTGGTAGGGTTGGGGTTGCCCTGAGGAGCCCAAAGAGGGATGCTTTGTGTGTGGAAGGTGGGTGGGGGAGTGGGCTAGTGGAGGGCTGGGCAGCGGCTGGGCTGAGAGTGACGCAGCAGACAAAGCCACCAACCCTGGCTTGGTATTTTTAAACTGTGTGTGGGTGGGAAGTGGGGGCGGGGACTGAAAGGGGGGCTCTTTTTGAGGGAGGAGTTCAGAGGCTGGCTTCCTGTGTTCCCCCTGATTTGGCTATCAAAAAAAGGGGGGCAATGGCAGGGTGGGTGGGTCCTGGGAGGAGGCCAGAGATGAGTGGGGGTGGAGGAGCCTGAGAAGGGGGGAGGGGGAGAGGTCAGAGCCAAACCACCCCCGCAGCTCCTGACAGAACCAGAAATTCCAGCAGAGCAGAGGCGGCAAAGACAGAGAAAGAGAGACACAGAGACAGAGAGCTACACAAGGCCAGAAGAGGGGAGGGCCTGTATACACTTGAGTATGGGACACCTCCCTGCCCCCATACACTTACAGGGGGCAAGAGATAGTAATTCAATAAAGTGAGCTCATCTTCACAGCTTTCTCTGCCCCTGCCTCTGTTTCCAGCCATTTCTGTCCACAGCCTCCACTTACCATCTCCTAACTATGCCTTTTTCCTGCAGAGTTCGAGGAAGGGCTGCTGGACCGGTGCCCGGCCCCAGGACCCCATCCTGCACTGGTGGAAGGTCGCCGAAGCAGTGTGAAAGTGGAGGCTGAGGCCAGTCGGCAGTGAGGGTGGACTGGTGTCCTCATACCCAGGAACCGGATGTCTGGCTCACACAGGCACCTCACTCTCCACCCTTGGAATCTAGTCACCACCCTGATCCTTCCGCTGCCCTTCTCCTGCGTCCCCACCTGCTCCATGGGCACAGGACTATGGGGCTTCAAGCAATAATGAACAGGGGCCTGGCAAGAGGACACAAAAAGGGTGCGTGGTGCCCCCTCACCCCCACCCAGAACAGGGGGCAAGGACTCTGCCTTTGGGCAGCTGGGGCTCCCCTCCCTCACACAACCCACTCCCATTCTCTCTAGGTGGCCACCAGTGATGTGAACAGTCAGACTCAGTTTGGACATGGGGGCAGGGGGACTTCCCTGGGAAGGTCCAGCAGCTGCAAATGGCAACATTTCTCCCCAGAACTGGGGGCCTGGGAACACTGGACCTTTCCTCCCCTCCCTGTCAGCGTTTTTGTGCTTCTAGTTTGTTTCTTTAATTTAATGAGTGCTGCAGTTTGCCCATATAGCCCCCTTTCTGCCCCAAGTCCTCAGCAGTTCTTTCCTCTTGCCCCCTGGGGGAGGTGGATAGGGGGTCTCTCGTCAACCCCTGAGAGGCCTGGGTTGGACTCAGGGTCTCTCCAGGTGGGACTGGACCACAGCACCTGTCCAAGCACTTAGAGCATCTTTCTTTTCAGATTGTGTACAGTAGATTATTTATTTTGTTATTTTGGAATAAAATTTATTTTATGGCTTAGGATCCATGAACCCCCCACTAAGAGGGAAAATGGTTGGCATGGGGTGGGGGAAGTGGTGGGAAGCTGGCAGTGAATGGGGAACTAGAAGAGAAGCAGTGGGCAGAGCCCCCAACACCTAGAGGGCCACACAGTGAAGCCTGGATGTCACTTTCGCCTCCTGGCTCTGGGCAACACTGGGGGTATGGTACCACCGAAACCATAGTCATAGGTAGATGTCACCGCTACATAGATCTACCTGTGTATGGTCACATTCTAAACATCTGGGTCAGCATATGTCAGAGGCTACCATACTTGCTGTATATCATGCAGTGTGTCATTTCCAAATTCGTGCTGTCACACAGGTGAGAGCAAATAGGCACATGTTCTATATAGTCATATAACAAAGGTCACCTCTACATGTCGGTAGATCTGAGTATACACATTTTCACACAGCTACACACAAAAGCAGCTCAGCCCTTGTACTTCACATTGTCAGCTATGTACCAAGCCTCCATCTGACAAGATTCTGAGCCTTGGGGGAATTTACATTTTGTTAATCTGAGCAAAATCCCTAGCAGTAACCATTTGTCCAGAGTCACATAGGCTCCCCTGTACTGCTTCCCTGTGCCTCAGAGCTGGCATCCAGGTCCCCACTCTTGTCTCTGGTTTCTAGTGCAACTGTGTGCACATGTCTGCATGTATGTCCCAGACTCTGGCTCTTGGGTGAGTGGAGAAGCCTTCCATGCCCTAACCTGTGCTCTGGCCTAGCCACCTTTCTCGGCCTCAGTCTCCATGGCAGCAGCATGCGTGCTGCAGGAGCAGGCATGGTAGGGCATGCCTCATTTTGGAGCCCAGACTTCCAGTGGTGTAAGAGAGGGGACAGTGGTGTGTGGTAGGAAGGAAGAAAGGAGCGGAATTGCTCTCCCCACCATACGTTCCCCTGGCAGAGTATTTTCCTCCTGGAGCAGCTGGAGATGGCAGGCACCTCTGTGAGCAGTTATCTGGAGCAGATCCATGGAGACGAAGCTGTCACTGGGCTTGCCCTCCAGCTGGGATCACCAACTGGGGTTAGCTCTTAGGTCCAGGTGGGACATAGAGATCCCAGACTGCCCATAGGGTGAGGGCTGCAGGAGTGGCTGGGCTCCCAAGGGTCCTCCCCCAGCCTCCCCTTGGCCTTCTAGGAGAAGCTTAGTGAGGTCTTGTTCAGTGGGAGGCAGCAGGACAGGGAACATGTCTTCATCAACCCTGCGAGGAGAAAAGGGAGGAGCAGTAAAGTAGGCACAGCATCCACTCCCTCAGCCGCCAGCTGGCCTGCACCTTGAGGCCACCACTCACCAAGTGCCCTGGTGGTACCTTCCCACTGGCTGGTTTAGGCAGCCGTCTTCATCCATGGTCACGTCTACAGCATGCTCCTGGGACTGGCATGGCAGCAGACCCCTGACAATGACCAGAAAAGAAAATGAAGGGAGGTGAAACCAGGAAAGAATGGGAAGCAGGGAGCTCAGTGGCGCTTTTTCACTCACTGGGGGTGAGGCTGGTCAAAAGGCAGGCTTATCTGGCTTAGCCGAGGGGGCATCTGCAGATGAGGCCTGGAAGCAAGAAGGAGGAAACAATCAGAGGAATGAAGCCTGGGCAAGGTCAGGGTGTTACAGTCAAGGCCCCTGAGTGAGGAAGCAGGCTGCAGCACCCTATCCTGACTTAGCTGCTCTTGGCGTGCATGGCCCTAGATAGGCCATTTCTGTGCTCAGAGCACAGTCTTCTTATACCCGTAAAATAGTGTGAGTGGATTAGCCAAATTCTGTTTCTTTGGACTCTGAACATCAGTATCTGTAATACCTCCAGTCCTCATCTCTACCTCAGCTTCTGGGAAGGCAGATGCTGCACCTCGACTAAGAGTTTATAAGCAGCAAGTGTTACTTGGGGAAGAAAAATGTCTAGGCCAAAATAGATGAACACATAAAAGTCAGCACAGCAGCTGAAGGTGCTACTCAGAGACAGAGCCATGGTTGGCATGTACAGGTCTCTGGATTTAATTCCCAGCACAGCAATAAAAAAGTAAATAAGGGCTTGGGGTATAGCTCAGCAGAACAATGCCTGTCTGGCAAGCGCGAGGTCATAAGTTCAATTCCCAGTTTAAAAAAAAAAAAGTGAATAAATGACAAAACAGATAAGTAATAGCAGACTTCAAGACTAGAACAGAAAATATTAATATGGCTCTTGCTAGAAGCCAGGCACAGTGCTTAGCTCTAGACATACTGTGAATTTTTTGGTTGTTGTAGTACTGGAAATTGAACCCAAGGCTTTTACATTGAGCTATGTACCTACTTTCCACCCCACTTTTTTGAGATAGGGTCACACTAGCTAAGTTGCCCAGGCTGGGCTCAAACTTGTGATCCTCCTGCCTTGGCCTCCAGAGCGATGGGAATACAGGCCCAACATTATGAACTCATTTACCCTTCAAAAGAATCCCATGAAGTAGGTATTACTACCATTAGTATGCCCTATTTTACAGATGAGGCATCAGAGGTTAAGTAATACACCCCAGGTCAGCAAGTAGCAGAGCTGGAATTTGAACCCATGAAGCCTGGCTCTTATCCCCCACTACAGAGAAAAAGAAAGGGCATTAGCACATGCTGCCTCTTCCCCCAGAGGAGCCTCTCCTGACAGATGTAAATGCCCACACCTGGCAGTGGAACGCTGTCCCCATTCCATCTCTCAAAGATTCTGACTTACTCCTGGAAGGCTGGTAGCACAGTGACTGACTCTTCCTGGGCGAGGCCTTGATAAGGTTGAATGGAATGAGAATGTGGGGGGTACACTTGGGGCCTGGGGAAAGAAAGCAGATACCATGATGCCAGCTGTAGTCCTGGGCACCAAACCTTGGGAATAGTAATCCCTTTCACAGAAAGGAAAATTCCCTGCTTCAGCCCCCTACACCAGCTCTCCCAGTTGCCCATCCCGAAGGCCTGACTGCATAGACCACTCCAGTTCCTGTCTTTCCTCACATCCTATCTTGGCCAATCTGCATGCTCACGGAGGGATCAGAGGTCCTTCCAAGATCATAAGAGTGCACCATGGCAGGCATCTGGGGCTCTGGGGTGGGAAGGGGCTGGTCCCTGGAGAACAGAAGGGGGCACGTGTAACGAAGGACTGAGCCTGACACTCCTTCCTCTACATAAATACCAGCCCCCAGACCCCACCTGCCATCCACACAACCACACTCACCTTTCCACAGTCATCTTGATGGTAGCTGGGACATAACCCCTGCCATCCTTACCCATCTGTTCAGCTGTTGTAGGAAAGAAAGAAGGAATATCCATGCAGTGCTCCAGGTTAGGAAGGAAGGGAGCTAGAAAAGTTGGAGGGAGGAATGATGGGCATGTGGAAGAAGAGCTACAAAAATGGGAAGGGAAGCCAGGGATAACACAGTGCACAGGCAGGGAGAAGGGTGAGGCTGGGAGCTGGGTAGAGGTGTGCAACAGGAAGGAATCAGAGCTGCCAGCTCTAGCTCACGCTTGTAGTGGCTCCGGAAGGCCTCATCCTTGGGTTTCTTGGGGTAGAGGTTTTTGAGCTGAGGAAGATCTCGAATTCGGTCCCCCAGTGAACGAATGGACAAATCTTTGGCAGAGAATGGCTGAATGTTCTCTATCTGTGGTGAACCTAAGAAAGGAATAAGACCCTGGGTCTTCTCTGTCTAGACCTCTCCTTCCCAAACTACAACAATACCCACTCTCAGTCCACCAAGGCAAGAAAGAGCTTAAGAGTGGGGCTTTGAGAGAGGGAGACTCACTGGTCTTCACTGCCATGAGCTCACAGTGAGAGATGGAATTTAGAAAATGGAGGTTGAGAAGTTGGACCTAAGGAAGAACTTCCTGAAGACCAGGTTGGTATCAAGGAAGACCAGAATATTTCCTTCCCGGAGGAAACCTGAGACAGAGGCACAAGGCAAAGGACTGGCTTGGGTGACCTCACCATCCGGGCCCCGGATGACATGAGCAATGGTGATGCCTCCAATCTCTGAGTCACTGAAGCGAAGCAGGAAGGTTCCATCGGGCTCATTGAGAAGGAGGCTAGTGACATACTGTTTGCTGATGAAGCCGATGATCAGCCTGGCCAGGATGAAGAGGACCGGGTATAGGCACTGGACGTGGAGAAGGAACCAGAGGTGCAGCTGCTCCGTTCATCTAGGGCAGGGAAGGACTCACCGGTCTGACCAGTAGCTCCGGAGACAGCGTTTGGTGAGGTCTAGGACACCATCGAACCACTGCCAAAAGGTGAAGCCCCGGCCCAGCAGAATCTCCTAAGGGGTGGCAGGAAGAGCTGGGGTGAGCAGACGTAGGCAGAGCTAGAACCTGGTTAGGGCAACCACTGGGCTGTGCCCCCCACCCAATCAGAGTCACAGGGCTGAGGGACCAAATGACCTGAGGCGTATCAGTGACAACAGCCAACACTCACACCATGTGCCAGGCACTCTTCCAAGTCTTTCCAAATATTGTTTGATTTTTTATGTAGCCCAGGCTGGCCTTGAACTCATAGCAATCCTCCTGCCTCAGCCTCCCAAGTGCTGGCATTACAGGAGTATGCCGTCATGCCCAGTTATTATATGATCTTTACAAGGCTATGGAGGAAGGTACTATCATAATACTATCTTATGGAAGTTGATTAAGGTCAAATGACTTGCCCAAGTCCACAGAGCTGGTGAGAGGCACAGCTGGGATTTTAAACTCAGGCAGTATGACACTGGAGACGCCCATAATCACTGTGCCTGCTCATTGACTATGATAAGGCCTAGCAGAGATGGAGACAGAGGAAACTGACTTGCCAGCTGTTTGTCCCACTCCTTTCACTAACACATCCTCTGATCACATGGGCTTCTCTTTCTTCCTTCTTTTTTTTTTTTTAAGAAGCAGTACATGGCTGTGTTTACGCAGCTGGGTGTCAACCAAGACACCAGAACTCCTCATGTTCTTGTAACATGGAGTGACCCTCAGAGCAGAGGGATTTTCCTGCCTGGGCCACAACAAAGACCTTTCTGATGGGCATGACAGGGCTCTGTGAAGATCTTAGTGGTCTGTCCCAGTGCAGAGGCTGGGGTGGCCTTGAATTCCCTGATGATGAGGAGTTTGAGGGGGGGAGGTCCAAAGAGCAGGGGAGTAACCTTGTTAAACTGTGACCAGGACACAGAACGGTGCTGGAAGGCCTCCATGCTAAGGCTGTTGTCATTGAAGATCTTCTGGGCCAGGAAGAGGAAGTGCTCTGGGAGTAGTCCCCGGTTGGTCCCCACCTCAGCCATGAACTTGAGGTTCAGCGTTTCACACATCTTCTCCCAGGGCACCCGCTCAGCTACCACAAAAGGCACACGATCCTGGGAGGTGGAAAGAGCACCTCGCGCTATCACTATCAAGTTTCCTCAGCCAACTTCAACCTTTCCCTCTTCCCAACCCGCCCCTCCCGGCACTGTTTCTTGAGCTGGCTCTCAAACTGGGTGTTTTCACTGCCTAGCCTCTGGTGCTACAGCATGACAGTTGTTAAGACTGAGATGAAAAGAGGTCAGAAGCATGAAACCAAGAGAAGGAGCTGAAGTCACACACATCTGAATATGACTGCCAGCCACCAGCAAGCACATCCCCACGTTAGAACCAACCTGTGCCCTGGCCCTCGCTCTGGGTCTTTCCTTACCATCTCAGAGAAGGCATTGTCCCACAGGATAGTGGCTTTGGCATTGTTGTCTTGGTTGCCATGGACAATGACCACCAAG
Organism: Cuniculus paca; assembly: GCA_004365215.1. Lineage (NCBI taxonomy): Eukaryota > Metazoa > Chordata > Mammalia > Rodentia > Cuniculidae > Cuniculus > Cuniculus paca. The sequence continues at coordinate 5,278 of RJWT010019688.1, read as the reverse complement.
GGAAGAGACAGGGCCTGAAGAAGCAAGTTTTCTCATTAGTGGAGCAAGAGCTGTCCTTAGGAGGCTGGTTGCAGGAGACTCACACACAGAGTTAAAGAGCTTGTGGCATGTGACTAAAAGCTTTCTGAAGCTCAATAAGGACCTCAGTGTAGAGGCATGGTTATGAGTGAATGCTGTGGAGACAGACTTCTGGGCTCAAATACCAGCCCCAACTCTTAGTAGCTGTGTTACCTGAACAAAGTACTAAATCTCTCTGTGTCCCAATGTCTTATCTGTAAAATGAGGCCAGTAATACAGTACAGTAAGCTCCCAATTTACAAACAAGCTCTTTTCCAGAAGAACGTTCATAAGTTGGATTGGTTGGTAAGTCCAACAAAATGAGTGTTACAGATTTTTGACACAAATATACAATGTAATGCATGCAAAAACCAAAAATGAGGTCTGTTTTTATCTGTGAAAGTTTGAAACTTGAACTTTTGTAAGTTGGGGACTTGCTGTAGTCCCTATTCTTTAACGTCATTGTGAAAATCAAATGTGTGTATGTCAACAGTTGCCTGGTATATAAAAGGCTTTTGGTAAGTTAGTTGCTATATGCTCTTCCCCGAATGAGTACCCCACAATCTTGCTCCTCCTACTCACCCTGGCTGCATTGTGCATGATCCCATACTCATGAGGTGCAGGGCAATTAGGAGTGGCCCAGGCATGTGGCATGGAAAGGGGGATGGGGCCTTGGGGTCTGAGACTGAGGTGGAGCTGGGGCCAAGGCTCACCTGGAGCTGGATAGGGAGTTTGTTGGGGCCAAGCATGAAGCTGGTGGAGAAGAGAACTGCGCACTTCTCCTCAGTGACAGATTCAGTGCCCTTCCTCTCACACCGCTTGATTTTCTTCAGGAGCTGTGAGGGAATGAGGCAGAGCAGGGACAAGGACATAAGTGCAGAGATTGCTTCCCCAGGGCTCCAGGAACACAGCCCCCCACCCCCTAGAACTCCAGCCTCCTCTCTCCCTGTCCTTGCATCCAAGAGTCCCTCACCAGGTTCTTGAAAAGGGCAGAGCAGCAGTTCCCAGGAATGCTGTTCTCCAGCGGCACTGTGTTGTTGATGATCTCCCCGGTGCTCTCTCTGCCAGGGGTCAGAGTGTGAAGGAGCTCATCTTAGCTGGGCCAGGTATGGTGAGGAGCTTCACTCCATGAGGGAATTGTATGGGCTATCCATTTGGCCCTAAATCTCTATGTCCCTGCCTGGGTTTTGGGTTTGTTTGTTTTTGGTGCTGGCAATGGAACTCAGGTTCTCACATATGCTAGTCATGTGCTCTACCATTAAAGGATTCCCCCAGGCCCTAGCTCCCTGCTTGGGATTCTTTCTCCTCCTGTTCCTCCTCCTCCTCTTCCTCCTCCTCTTCTTTCTTCTTTTTTGAGAGTCATGCTATGTAGTTCAAGCCTGTCCTTGAACTCACTATGTAGCCCAGGCTGGCCTCAAACTTCTAGCAATTCTCCTGCCTCAGCCTCTCAAGTGTTGGGACTACAAGAGTGTGCCACCACACCTGGCTCATCTGCTTAGATTCTTAAGGGAAGATTCCCATTTTGGCCATATCCTGATGCCTTTGCCCTACTGCAGAATGAATGGGGTCCCTTCCTTCCTCTGCCTGGACCATTCAGGGTCCCCACATCCCATGGGTTCCTTCCTCATTCTCCTGGTCTTTATGATGCCAAGCACCCCTGACTCCTCTTGGCTCCATCGCCCAGCAATCCTTCTCTAGCCCCCAGTCCAACCCCAGCTTACGTTCCAGCCCCAGGTCCCTGGGGCATGCTCAGCTCCCTCGCCTGCTTCTCAGTCACCATGTCAGCCCTGACCAGTGGAGGCTTGGCTGGAGCGCCCAGAAACCGCAGGCCCAGCAGGAACCGAACTCCTGCCTGGAACTTGGTCTGAGTCTTCAGAACCTGGGGGGGCTGCTTCTCCACCAGGAAAGAGCTGGGTGATGATGTGAAGAGGACACAATGGGAGTTAGGCACCATCCTGTTGCCTTCCTCACAACTCTAATCCCCTTCTTCCTCAGGGCTTGCTCCAGGCCAGGCCGAGGGCTCACAGGGCATACCTGGTGACTAGGGTCTGCAGGACTTCATCCAGCCGGCTAATCAGTGATGCCCGGGTCTTGTGTTCAAGCTCCCCACCAGCTGCCCCTATCTCCTGCTGTAGCTGGGAATAAATGTCCACCAGGCTCTCACACCTGGGGCCAGGACAGTGGTCAGGGGGCACAAGATACAGGCTAGATGTCTGCTCCGGCCCAAAGCCCTTTTTTCTAAATCCAGGGAGAAAACAGGCTACTTTGTGTAGCAATGGGGTGGGCAGTGGTGTGGCTGCAAGGTGCCTGAGTTGAAGAGGTTCAGGGATCTGCTTTGTATTGGAGGTTCATGGAAATGGTGGAAACTGAGATGCCTCTTTCCCAGGTCCTTCATACCCAGGACAGCTGCCAACATAAATAATGCTTGAGGAAAAACTAAAAAATGTCCTGCCCACCGGACCAAATAGAAAACGGTCCCCCGTTCCTTCAGGCATGGGGCTTGAAGACAGAAGCACAGGTTGCATGAGCCCCAACTGGTGACTCCTGGACTGAGCACACTTGTACAGACACAGCTGAACAACTGGCACACCCCTGCTGGGGTTGGCTTCTTGGAATCTCGGCCCACTCCAAGGCCTTCCAACCTGGCTTCTTCTCCCTCACACCTGTGCTTCCTCCAGCAGGGACGGCAGGCGCCCACCCTCCGCATGCTCCTCTTTTCCCATCAGCTAACCTCTCCTGTAGCGTAGCCAGGCTCTCCTCAAAGGGTGCACCATTCCCTGCCAGCTGCTGCTGCCGTTTCCAAATCTGGATCCTCTTCAGAAGCAGGGTCTGAGCCATTTCCAGCTCCCTAATAGTCTCCTGCAGCAGCGTGGCCAGAGCCTAAGGGCAAGGAAGAGCCTGAGCGAGGGTCACAAACTGCCTCCCCACCCAGCTCCCAGGGGTAGGACTCTTTTCGCTTCTCTGCCATTCTCTTTCCTGCCCGTGTCTCTCTGAGGTCTAACATCCATTCTTCCAGCTGTGCTTTGAGCTCTGTCTCCAACTTGAAGTCCATTGCTTACCTCACTTGGCCCAGTCCCATTGGCAGGAGTATCTATCAAGCTGTGCAGAGACACTAAGGGTGGAGGTAGAAATCAGGTGTGCAGAGAGAACAGAAGTTCAGTCAAGGCTGAGGTCTAAAGGAAACCCCTGCCTCCCACACTCTGCCTTTAACCGTTTTAGGACTCCAGGCCAGGCCTGCACCTTGTCCAGCTTCAGTCCCCTGATGCAAGGTTTCTCGGAGAAGGCGGATCTCCCCAGCTCGGTGCTGCAGCCTCTGCAGGGCTGTGTTAAACTTGAGCTCTTCTTGCTTCCAGTGGAAGGGCATCGGCAGGTGGTGGAACTGCACAAGAGAGACAGTTGTCAAGAAGTGAAACCCTCTGCCCATCTTTCTAAGCTGGCCTTCACTCTCTGCTCTGCAGGAAAGGGGACAGGCTCTCTTCTCCCCTTTGGCTGTTCTTTCTGATTTCTGGGATTCCTCTAGGGATCAGGCCTTTCTTCTAGAAGAACCATTCTTATCCCTTGGTCTGTTCTCCCCAGGCCTTGTTATTCTGTCTTTTATTTGAAGTTTCCCTGAACTGGCCTTGGGTTCACTCTGACTCCAGGGTTTCTTTTGGTCATCCTAGGCCTACAACACTGAGCCTTTTCTGAGTTTCATACTCTTTCTAGTTTCTTATGGATCAATCTCAAGTCCCAAGGAGTTGCCTTATAGTGAGAAGTGGGGTATCACAATACCTGTTCCATAACAGCTTTTTTCTCTCCTTGAAGTATTTGTCTGAAAGTGGCAACAAGTTTCAGGGGGTCCCTCTGATATATGCTCTGTGGAAGTGACAGTAGTAGGCATTAGCCTGGCTCTCACCCATGTCCTTTTCCCCCTCCAATCCCCAAGCTCCTATTCATACAAACACTGAAAGGCAACACAACTGTAGATTCCAGAAGTCTTAGGCATTTTCAGGCTTTTAAAATAGAATTTGCATGCTAGCGAGTAGCTAATCACAGAAACACTATCTTGCTTTCAACATCCTCCACCATCTAACTGATTTTCTTCCAGCATCCAATGCTCAGCCCGGCTCTGCCTCATCCCTTCCCCCCTTTGTCCCTGTCCCCAACCTCGCCCCACCTCCAGGGTGCTGATGTGTTGTAAGATGGTGCTTCCCTCTCCCTGCTCTCCTGCAGAAGCCTGAAGACGCTGGACAGTGGCTGAAAGTAGGGCGCTTGCCATGTTGCAACAGAAGGCATCTGAGCTGACCAGGAACTCCCTGTGGGAAGATCAGAATGGGGTGGGCTCAAGCCAGAGCTTCCTCAGTTCTCTTGATCCTCCAGCCCACTTCCCTCTCCTTATTCTCTAAGTCCTCTACAGTTGTCACCCATATCCCTCACACCGCAACCTTTCAGCTCTTGTGTGAAATGCCTTTGCTCCAACGCTGACCTCCTTCCTCTTTGACTCAGATTCCTGAGAGGTAGAGTGTCCATGAGCCATCATGCATAGTCTGTCCCTGACAGGTTCCGAGTTTCAAATTCCACAAGGTGGGGGACACAAAGGGAGGGAAAGTGGAGAAGAGGAGACATGGGTAGCAGAACTCACCATGGCTGGTTCTCCAGCCAGTCACCTAAGAGATGCCTTAGGTGCTGAGGAAAGTCAACATAGAGCCGCTGTAGTTTTTCTGGGGACACCTTGGAGACCAGACTCCACAGAGACATGATCCAGGATTTGAAGATGCCTGGAAAAGAGGAATAAGACCATTTTAAGAGGCACTAGGGCTGGGCATAGCAGTGCATGCCTATAATTCCAGCACTTGGAAGGCTGAGGCAGGATCATCTCCATGAGTTCAAGGCCAGCCCAAACTACATAGCAAGACCCAGTCTCAAAAAAAGAGGCATCCAACATCTGAGATGAATACACACTTCTCAGATAAAGAAATACAAACAGCAAATAAATATATGAAAAACTGTTCAACATCATTGGTCATTCAAGAGATGCAAATTAAAAGAACACTGAGATTCCATCTCACTCCAGAAAGAATGGCTGTCATCAGGAAAATAACCAATATGGGCCAGGGATGTAGCTCAGGGGCAAAGCGCCTGCCTGGCAAGCACAAAGTCCTGAGTTTGATTCCTGGTACCAAAAAAAGAGAAAAAGAAAATAGCATGAGGTCATGAGTTCAATTCCTGGTACAAGAAACAA
>RJWT010019687.1:0-18292 GCA_004365215.1 Cuniculus paca | reverse complement strand
AAAGCAGTTTTCCATTTTTTCCCATCTATTTTTTTTTTTTTTTTTTTTGAGGCACCGGGGATTGAACTCACGACCTTGCGCTTGCCAGGCAGGCGCTTAGACCGCTGAGCTAGATCCCCAGCCCTGTTTTTGAGACAGGGTCTCACTATGCCGTTCAGGCTGGCCTTGAGCTCACTTTGTAGCCCAGGCTGGTCTCGAACTCACAACGATCCGCCTGTCTCAGCCTCCCGAGTGCTGGGATTAAAGGCGTGACCCACCAAGCCCGGCTTTCCCATCTATTGTTTTTTCCCTGTCCTTTCTCCCCCACCTCGTTCCCTTTCTCATTTGAACATTTCCTTCCCATTTCCCAGTATCTGCTATACATTTGGCCCTTATTTACACTTTCAATTTCTCACACCAGAGAAACAAGGTGGTAAACATGTGTCTCCGATTTATTTGACTCAAGAGTATGGTCTCAAGGTTCATTCACTTAGTTAGAAATGTCTCAAACTTATTCCAGGGTCAATGTTGAATTTTTTTTTTTTTTTTTTGAGACAGGATCTTGCTATGTAGTTCAGGCTAGCCCTGAACTCACTACATAGTCCAGGCTGGCTTCAAACTCGTGGAGATCTTCCTGCCTCAGCATTCCGAGTGCTGGGATTACAGGCAGGCACAACCATGCCCGGAAAGAACCATTTATTTTTGTACTGCATTACTGGCAATTGCTTCCAGGACCTTTGCATTGAACTACATCCTCAGCCCATTTTTGAAATTCTTGAGACAAAATCTTGTCAAGTCACTAAATGGTTTAAACTGGCCGCCAATATGAGATCTTCCTGACTCAGTTTCCCAGGGGCCTGGGATTACAGAATTGAGGCACCACACCCTGAGTGGACAATTTAAATTAGCCTATGAAAGCCTCTTGGTTTCGTGTGAGGTAATAGCTATCTATGACTCTGTAATTTTTTTTTGGAGCCAAGGCCAAATCCAAACTGAAAGCCATTTCTCAATGTTAAAGCGCCGGTCAAACAGCTCTCTTTGCTTGTTCTTTTCCCTAAATCATAGGGGACGTTAAGCCTACTGTGCTAAGTGGGTCACAAGGAGCGTTGTGACACAATTTCAACACTAACCCTCTCCCAGTATTGGATACGGAACCCAGCCCTTTCCACCTGATTTTGGACGCAAGGTCTCACTGTGCAGCCGAGGCTGGCCTGGAACTTGAGATCTTCCTGGCTCAGCGTTCCGAGCGCTGGGATTACAAGCGAGGGCTACCGCGCCCGGCTCACCAGGAGTTTTTATTTAGCCCTGGTGGTGAGCAAGGAGGTCTTTCGGGCTCTACTCAGGCTCACTCAAAACCAAACCAAATCTTGGCTTAATCCTAGAGTAAACGTGTTTACCAGGAAACACAGCCGGGTTCTGAAATCCAAGCGCCCGGGCAAGCTAGAGAAACGGGAGGGATCTTCCTTAGCTGCATGCAAATCAGAGCCAGGCTCTCTGGCCGTGGCCTGGCCTCCCGGGCTGCAGCTGCTGTGAACGAGCACCTGACTCTGCAGGACCCGCTGGGAGCAACAGCTGAGCAATGGTTCGCAGAGACCCGGGCGGGGCAGCGAGCGAGAGAGGCCGCGCGCGGGGAACAACAGGACAGGTCGCCACGCGCGGAGCCAGACGCCGGCCCCGCCCTACGTCGCGCTCGTGCTGGGTGGACGTCCCGGCGGGCGGATCTGATTGGACAGCTGAGGCCCTGCATGCTGATTGGCCGCGTGGGCGAGGCGGCGAGGAGCCGTGCGCAGCGACGTGTGTGGTGCCGTGTGCAGACCCGCGTGTGGCGCAGGGAAGGACCCTGAAAATAAACAGCCGCTGCCTCGCGAGCTTCCTCCTCTGGGGCTGCGTCCGAGTCTCCGCCGCTGCGGGTCCGCTCAGACGCTGAAGGTAAGGGAGAACGTGTGGGCCGGGGTTGGGGAAGCCGCGGTGCGGGCTCCGAGCGGAGGCGGACGGAAGGGTTCGGGAGCGGGGCGATGGCGGCCGCACTTTGGTCTGCGCTGCTGCTGCGTCAGGAGGGGAGCTCGGCCGCCGCCTCGGGCCCGGCTTCCGGTCCACCGCCGCCCGCGACCCCGGTGCCCTTTCTCGGTCCGGGAGCGAAGTGCTGCGCGTTAGCGTCCCCCGCCCAGGCCGCACCCCGGACCGCGCACTCGGCGGAGAAGGCCGGGCCGGGCGCTGCTAGGCCGAGGCCTGCGCTCGTGTTGCGGGTGTGGGGCCGGGGCCGCTTGGCGGGAACCGACGGGCAGGCGGTGGGGGATGGGTGGGCCATGTGCCCGGCGGGACCCGGGACCCTCGCAACAAGGCCTGGGCACCTGGGGAGTATGTTCTCCGCGCCGGACAGCGACCCCATCCTTTAAGTTCTTTCACGTAGGTTGAAGTTACTTGTCTTACACTGTCATTCAGAAGGGGCTGGTAGGAACTCCTTTCGCTAAATCAACAAGATTCAAGTTCCAGAGGCCTTATTAAAAAAACAAAGCAAACGAAAAGCCCTTCCCAGAAAAAACTCATGAATTTGTCTGGGCTTCAAGACCATAATTTCAGTAGTAGTCTTTGCTGTCATTTCTTGGATTAAACTGGTGTAAATTACAATTGCTACTAGAAGTTTCCATTTAGATTGTCCCTAACATGAAAACCCACTTTAGGAACGTATCGTCGCCTGCGTTTGGGTTTGGATGTTGATTTTGTTATGGACAAGGCTTGTGCCTTGCTGCCACATGTTAAGCACATGGCTTCAGCCAGAGGGCATTTTGAAAGGAAGTGACCGCATCTCGTCTCGGGGATCTTAGAAAATTTTGCTCCGTAATTGTCTGTGACTTAAGATAGTGTGCGTCATAGAGAAGGGGCCACAGAGGTAGAGTAAAAGAAGCAAAGACTTGAGGTTATTTATCTTTAGAAAAAAAAGAGTGATTGATTTCGTTTCCATCGTGTTCCCAAATTAAATTTAAACATTTTCCCCACTTTCTTGTCCTACTCCATTTTGGAGAGAAGCAGCCAGTTAATTGCATCACTGAATCAAATCTATGAGGGTTTTAAAAAGATTTATGAGATGTAGACCTTATTTTCTAAACTGTTTACGAAATGCCTAAAAAATTACCCTGATGAAGGCTTACAGAACATAAAGTCACAGTCCTAGGTACATGTTTTTAGCTAACTTGTCTTCAAGGACCTCTTTGTGTACTAGAATATAAAAGGAATAATTTATTAGATTCTCAAGGGATGAAGTGCTTAAAATTTTTCCCAAAGTGCAACTCTTGGCTACCATTTTTAAACAGGAGCTAAAAGTATTTCAGTGTAGTTATAGAATCACGTTAGGAAACCTTCTTGGGAATCAAAGATCCATGTTCTTTTTCACATTGAAAAAAGAGGTGATTGATTTCAAACAGATCTGCAGGCTAAATTACTGTGGGCCTGGCTGGGCCTGTTGGTGCAGGCCTGTAATCCTAGCACTCGGGAGGCTGAGGCAAGGGGATCTAAGTGAGTTGGAGGCAAGCAGGGGCTACATAGTGAGTTCAAGGCCAGTCTAAAATTACCTAGCGAGACCCTGTCTCAAAGAAAAAGAAAAAACCAAATTAGTGGTAGCTTAAGGGGCATTTCTTGTACTGGCAGTTGAGCACCTAAAATGAAGTGATTTTTAGATTATTGAGGTTTTCTTTCTTTTTTTTTTTTTTGTATTGGGGATCGAACTCACAACCTCACACTTGGCAGGCAGTTATGCTCCTGAGCTAAATCCCCAGCCTATTGAGTTAATTTTGTAATACGATTTATAGTTGGATTCTTTTTACTTTTACTTTATATTCGCATACAAATATGTCAAGTATATGAGAAGATAACAGATTAGTGCTTACAAGCACTCGAACCACTTTTTGGCTAATTGGAATGTCTGGCTTATTATGGGCCGAACACTAAGCTTGAGAAATTTTGCTCTGTTTCTTTAACTGCAAGAGTGAATGCTTCAAAAATAAAACAAACCTCTGGTTGGCTTCTTTCCTCTTCCTAGCTTTTTGACTGACAGTAGGTGGAGAGCCAGAAGACTGATGCCAAGGCACCCTGGCCAGCTCTGGGGAACAGCTTTCCCTGTTCTCACTTAATGGAGCTCCACCTCTGCAGTGAGGCTGGTGCAGTATGTAAGTGCCACCGAGAGAGTCCAGTGAGCTACGTAGCATTGTCCTGTGGGGATAATAAAAAGAGAGTTTTGACCACCGGAATTTAGGTTGTAAAGTAAGATTGTTGTTAATTAGGAAGATGCAGTGATTGGCTGAAATGGCTCCATAATTACAAATGAGGGGATTAACTAGTGAAATTCAGTTGCCGTCTTTTGTTGTGTGTTGAGACTTCTAAATTCTGCCTCAGACTATAATTTAGAAAAGTTCTGTCAAGGTATACTGTGAATGAATTCCAAGTATGAAATATGACTGGAAATAAGACTGGATTTTTAAAAAGTTTTACTTTGGTTTATCAAAAGACTGTGCAGTGTTTTAAAGTAGATAGTGAATTGGTGTATTCTTATAAGAGCTTTTTTGGGTTCTCTATCATGTAATCTTAAAACCTTTGCAGAGCATTTAGAGCTAGATTGGAAATTCTGATTGTAGTCTAGTATGTTGTATGACTAAGTCATTTAATATCTGATCTCATTTCCCTATAAAAATGAATCAAGAATACATAACTTACAGGTATGTAAGATTATGGATAAAACATTTATTGGTACCTAATTCATTGCAGATATTCAGCTCTATTAAAACCTTTCAGGTAATCAAGTCCAGGGACTACCACAAGAAGGGTAAGAACAGAATTGCTTCAAGTTATGTATGTACTATGTTCTTCATCTTTCTGGCCAAAATGTAAGCAATGCAGAATGCATCCTGCCTCCTGTTACATCTGTAATTCATTAAAAAAGGAAAGTGTTCCTGTGCCTTGTTGAGATACCAGACTAACTTAATTGGAGCATAACAGGGCAACAGTTCCATTACAGTTTAAAAGCATTTGGACCAACAATGCTGATGAGGCAGCGGTGGCCCTGAGCTTGGGGAAAAGAACTTGGGGACATAGAATATACAAATGGGGATATGTACAGCTGTGTTGGGAAAACTCATGCTTCCGTAGTGTCATTTTTATCCTCAGTGTTCCTTTTATTAACATAATTTTAAGGGTATTTACTAAGGTATAATCAGGATTACTTTGTAGTTTGTATTTAGTTTTGACCACATACTGTTAAGTAGTTTACTTTGTTCTTAGTATCAGATTGTAGTTACTGATGTTATGAAGACAAGTTAGTAGAACTCTTCCTGCTTTTAAATACCTGGATTTAATCCTAAAAGCCCAGATAAGTGCAAATTTTATTTGTAAAATAGTTAAGTTTAGCCAGGTGTTTTAGGCAAGTGTGATGGCACATGCCTGTAATCCCAGTACTCAGGAGGCAGGATGGTCTCCAAGAGTTAGAGGCTGGCAAGGCTGGTGTGGGGTATACAGTGAAACAAAAGGCTCGTCTTAACTACACAGTGAGACTGACTCAAAAAAAAGGCAAATTTAGCATATATGGCCTCTCAGTCTCTTACCTTGTCTTTTCTGAGACATGGTTTCACTATGCATTTCAGGTTGGCCTTAAACTTCGTAGCCAGGCTGGCCTCCCAACTCACAGCAGTCCTCCTGCATCAGCCTCCCAGGTGCTGGGATTGATTACAGGCACATGCCACCACGCCCAGCTAGTCTTTTTTGTTCATCTTAACTGTACTGATTGTATTCTTCCTGCTGCCTGGTGTGTCCTGTGCTGCTGACACTTTGTTTTTATTTATTCATTTATTTATTTATTTAGTCTTTTTGAGATAGGGTCTTGCTATCTAGTTCAGGCTGGCCTTGAGCTCACTTTTTTTGTAGCCCAAGCTGGTCTCAAACTTGCAAGGATCCTCTTGCCTCAGCCTCCCAAGTGTTGGGATTACAGGCATGCACCACCATGCATTTTTATTTATTTAGACAGGATCTCATTTTATAGTTCAGTCTTGCCTTGAATTTGACATTTCTCATGGCTCAGGTTGCTTTTTGCTGGGGTTACAGATGTGTGCCACCACACCTGACTTCCTTGCCACCTCTTTAAGTGTGGTTTATGTCACAAAACTTGATAACACAAAATTTTAGACTTAGATACTTGATTCCTGGTAGTTTGAAATCACTCATTTTTCTCTTGGCCTTCTTCATTCCATTCAGGAAGTAGACTTTGATGTGGCGAAAGTGGGTAGAGTTAGCTGTGTGCTAAACCTTGCTATGAAGGCACTGTATTGAGTTCTTAGGCATCTGTAGCTAGTCTGACATTATTTGAAGAATGGAAAGAATAACTGTGTATGCAGAGAACATAAAGGTCCATGGTGGTTTTTTATTGGTTTTTTTTTTTTTTTTTTTGAGACAAGGTTTTGCTGTGCAGTTCAGGTTGGCCTTGAACTCACTTTGTAGCCTAGGCTGGCCTCAAACTCGCAGGGATCTGCGTACTGGGATTACAGGCACGCACCACCACACCCGGCCAAATTGTATATTTCTAAAGCATAAACCTTGTATGGTTCTCACCGCAAATTAGTTTTGTCATCTTTTCAGAATAGTCAGAGGAGAGCAGCCATATGTTTTTGAGGTAACAAAGCAGGTGGTTCAGTTGAGTTAAATGGTTAACCCAAGCCCCACCTGTGACACTAACCGTCCGTCCTTACTTTGTCAGGCTACATCGATGCAGTGTAGATGTCCATGGTTTTTAGCAAAAGAAAGTGTTTGCGCTGATGCTGCATGACAACTGTGAAAAGGAAGCTGTTTTTGCTGTTTTTCTTTATTCCTGATACTGAGTATTGAATTTGGAGCCTTTGTGCACTGAGTTTACATCCCCAGCCCTTTTTATTTTTTTGAGACAGTTTGACTAAATTCTTTCAGCTGGGCTTGTTTCTCAACCTTCTGTCTCAACCTCCCAGGGTGCTAGATTACAGTAATAATCAAGTTTTTAGTCTTGTGTCAATACAAGCATTTTGTGGCTTCCCATATAATACAGTACAGAGGCCTAGTTGATTTTAGATTCTTGGAGTAATTTGAAGAGTCTTTGATGTTAGGGGCCCATTGCTGACTTTTTTAGTGACCCCTAGTGGAAACTGCTCAGGATTGTATTCATCTGAAATGCTTCCATTGGTTTTATTATTCAGAAATTTCTTGTTTTGCTGTCTTGTCATAGGACCAAACAACATTAAAAATGGAAGTGCAGGTTTTTTAAAATTACATTAGGAACTCTTTGGAGTGTCAGGTTTTTGTTTTGGTTTTGGTTTTGGTTTTGGTTTAATGAGACAGGATCTCCATGCAATTTAGGCCAGTCTTGAACTCACTATGTAGCCCAGACTTGCATCAAGCTTGAGGTTTTGAGACGATCTTCCCACCTCAGCCTCCAAAGTGTTGAGATTACAGGGGATTGCCACCATGCTCAGCTGGAATATCAGATCTTAATCTCAGTCAGAAGCTGAAAAGTGAACTGAATGTGGTGGCACATGGTGGTAATCCCAGTACTTGGGAGGCTGAGTCAGGAGGATCACAAATTCAAGGCAGGTCCAGGGCTACACAGTGAGGCTTGAAAATCACAACAAAACCTGAAAACAGTAGGTCCTAAAAATCTATTTGTGCAAGGTCTTACCTATGATTTCAGAAAGCTGGGTCATTGCAGTTAGTGTTTTTGGTACTGGAGATTGAACTCAGGGCCTTTCTACTGAGCTCCATCTCCAGTCCTTTACTGTTTTTTGAGACAGGGACTCACTAAATTGCCCAAGGTTGGGGTAGATTTAAGAGCCTCCTCCTTGGTTTCCCAGAGTGCTGAGATTCTAGGTGTACAGCACTGTACCTGCCCTGGGTTGTCAATTCTTAATGAGTGTATAGTTGAACATACAATGCTACTTTAAATTAGTGATACAATAACTGTTGTGGTTGACAGCAAGAATTTAGGCACTTCATTGTTAGCATTTGATTGGATTGGGTCTGTATGTACAAAACACAATTAGTTTCACCAAATGACTAAGATCTGCCTGCCCCTAAACCAATTAAAATACTGAGTTATATAACTGCTACTGAAAAGGGTAGGTACATGGAGTATTGCATGATTCAGAGGTAAATTAATTGTTCTGTGAGTCCAAGGATATGATGGTGTTATCAGACATATGCTAACCAAATATGCTAGATCTTAATAAGAAGGAGAGTTACAAGCTGGGAGACAGATTCAGATTCTTTATTATAGAGTTGGCCCTTAAGGGTTGGAAAGGCTGTGACAGGTGGAGAGCACAGTGCAGAAAAGAAAACAAACAAAAAACCCTAGCCAGGCAGTGAGAATTATGGAGCTGTAATTCTCAGATGTCTCACTGTGGTTTTCCCAAGGAACTGAGTTTGAATTTCTCTGAAGACCTTTTAACTAAATATCTTTATGTGTATTAGAATGGAGACACACCTCAAGAATAAGCAGGACACTGCTTAAAATGTTGTAGGGCGTGAGTTGAGACAAATTTCTCCTTTAAAGAAGCATCATGGAGGGCTGGGGATTTAGCTCAGTGGCCTAAGTGCTTGCTTGGCAGGTGTGAGGTTGAGTTCGATCCCCAGTGCCGCAAAAAAAAAAAAAATAAAATAAAATAAATAAATAAAGCATAATGGAAATTGTTACTTGTGTTAGTAGAAGACAAGTCTATCACAAGGCACCAGTTATTTGGTGAAAATGTAGACCAGCTGATCACTGGTTGGCTTGGTCACAGAGAGAAGGCAGATTTTGGACACATTACATATTTAACCCACTGTAGAGAACTTTTTTTAAAAAAAAGAAAAGCACGTGTCAAACCAAGGCTGGGTCTTTGGGGTATTAATGAAGTTAGCCTTTTTAGTCCCTTTAAAAATTATGATGGGTGGTCAGGCATGGTGACACACACCTGTAATCCCAGCACTCAGGAAGCAAAGGCAGGAGGATCTCCATGAGTTTGAATCCAGCCCTGAGCTACATAGGGAGACCCTGTCTCAGAAAGTAAATAAACAGACACATAAAAATTATAATGGGGTTTTGTTTTTTGTTCTTTCATTAACCTTGATTTACTCTGATAAACCAGATTATGTAAGAAAATTTGTCAACTACAAAACAAACATCTGAAATTTATATTACAGTGTATAATGTTCTGGCTTTGCCACTAAGGGGTAGAGTATATACTGATTTTGCAGAACAGTTTAATTGTTGTCTTATAAAACACTGTAAGCAGACATATTTTAATTAAATGGAGAAATACTGTTTTCCATAAGTATAATTTTTAGTTTGTACTGAAGTAACATTTTAGCCAACCTTAGGAATTAGGGCAGGACAAAGTAGAGCTTAATATTAAAATATAATTTTAATTGTTTCCATTCCAGAAATAATTTTGGGGGAGTACCAGGGATTGAACTCACGACCTCACACTTGCCAGGAAGGCACTTATGCCACTGAGCTAAATCCCCTGCCCTAGAAATAATTTTTTTGAAAACCTTTTTTTATTCTTTCTATAAACTTGAATCTGGTCTCCTGAGAAGAGAGAAAACAAGATTACATAGTCACAATTTAAGAAAAATTCTACAATGTTTAATGAGTTCTTGAATAGCTAAATTTTTAAAATTAGTACTTATGCGGAAAGTAAACCCTAAAGTTTTAATTGCTAACATTTCACTGATAAGTCTCTGTTTCATTATGTTTACCTTTGTATGTTCTAATTGTGAAATCAGCAGATCCTTTTACATTATTTTGAAGGGGAAATGATCAGGAACTGTCATTTGTTACATCTTTTGAAATACATTGAATATTGGATAATCCACTTTGATCTTTTCTGAAAGAAACATCTTAAAAAATTACCAGCTATTCAGGACAGATCAGGTGGCCTGGATTACACTGTGAAAGTCAGTGATTTAAGTCCAAAGAACTCAATGACAGCAGTAGTTGGTTGCTTCGTTTTACCTCACCTGAACTAGAGAAGGTGCAGAAAATGGTGTAAATGAAGCCTGGCACAGTAGCGTACCCCTGTAATCCCAGCACTTGGGAGGCTGAGGCAGGAGCATCGATGCAAGTTTGAGGTCAGCCGGGGCTACAAGGTGAGTTCAAGGCTGGCCTGAACCATACAGTGAAACCCTGCCTCAAAAAAGAACCCCCCCCAAAAAAAAGGAGTAAATGAGATGGGAGGAGAAAGAGCCACAGCAGCATTTTTCTGTGACTCCATTCATTATGTGTGCTGTTTTGTTTTGTTGTGTTTTGTTTTGTTTTGTTTTGTTTTGTTTTTAAAGGCAAGGTCTCACCGTGCTTGGTGGCTCACGCCTGTAATCCCACACTCGGGAGGCTGAGACAGGAGGATTGTTGTGAGTTCAGGACCAGCCTGGGTTACAAAGTGAGCCCAAGGCCAGTCTGAATAGCATAGTGAGACCCTGTCTCAAAAAGACAAGGGCTGAGGATCTAGCTCAGTGGCCTAAGCGCCTGCCTAGCAAGCGCAAGGTCCTGAGTTTAATGTCCGGTGCCGCAAAAAAAAAAAAAAATAAAGACAAGGTCTTACTCTTTGAAGCACAGACACTTGAACTCACTATGTATACCAAGCTGGTTTTAAATTTACAGTGATGTTCTTTATTTCTTTAGCCTCTCAAGTGCTGGGGTTTACCACGATGTGAGCCACCATGCCTAGATTTTTTTTCCCCCTCCCTTGAGAGACAGGGTCTGGCCATATGGTTCAGGGTGTCCTTGAATTTACAGTGGTCCTCTTGCCTCAGCCTCAGAGCTGGGATTACAGATGTGTCCTGTCTGTTATCACACCTTTTTCTAGTTCAGATTTTTAACAGTTGAAATTAAAATTTCAAATCTAACCTTAGCTGGATTGAAACAGTGTTTTGTTTCTAGATGATTGTGCCTTTAGAGGATATTTTTAAAAACTGCCATTACTTGACACTGGTAATTATTAAGGGTAAAATTATTTAGATATGGAAGCAAGGAAATGCATAGATTATTATACTGTTTTCATTCTATTCTTTTTTAAGACAGGGTCTCACTGTGTAGCTCAGGCTGGCCTTCAACTCAGGTGATCATCCTGCCTCAGCCTCTTGAGTGCTGGAATTGCAGGCATGTGCTGCCATGTCTGGTTTCATTCCACTCTATTTTGTTACATTTCATTCTATTCTAGGAAAAGCCTTTGATTATTTTTAGGTTCTTATATAAGAAGTGTAAAATCCATTTACTTCAGTGGTATATTTTTAAAAAATTATAACCAATAAGAGTCTAGTATGGAATTCCAGTTAGCCTTGCTTTAAATGTAAATACATTAGGGAGACATTGGTAGAAGGAAGAAGAAAAAAACTACAAGTGTTCCCAGTGCTTTGGCTACTATTTCAACTTTGGTGAACCTGCTTGTTGTTTTCCTGATATTTTAAATATACTTCTACCTATCAGAAATAAAAGTGTTTTTGTATTTTGATTATTGTTTTAACATAACTGCTTTAAAATACTATCTCAAGCATCAGACAAGTGCAAACTGTAGTTTTTGAGTTGCTAATATACCGTGAAGTTTTCCTTCATTCCTCTATATGTTGAAGGTGTCTAATGGCTAAATGTAGATGTTTATAACCAATGTGCTTTCAAGTGGCTTACTATGAATTTTAATATTTCCAAGATCTAACTGCAACCATGAGCAGCAATGAGTGTTTCAAGTGTGGACGATCTGGCCACTGGGCCCGGGAATGCCCTACTGGTGGAGGCCGTGGTCGTGGAATGAGAAGCCGTGGCAGAGGTGGTTTTACCTCGGATAGAGGTATTTTTGTCGAGTAAAAAATTTTGAAGTACTTGAGTATTCACTAGTAGCGAGACTCATCTAATTAGCCAAATGCTTTTTGTTTCTGATCGAATAGGTTTCCAGTTTGTTTCCTCATCTCTTCCAGACATCTGTTACCGCTGTGGTGAGTCTGGTCATCTTGCCAAGGATTGTGATCTTCAGGAAGATGGTAAGTATTTAACTCTTTTCCTGTTCCTCTAGATGGGGTCAGCAAGTGCCACTCAGCTGCAGGTAGCACTGGGGAGGGTTTCAGCCATGAGGTTTTGAATCCTGTGGGTTGGAATATAACTACACTTTGAACAGGTTTTATAGTCTGGGTCTGCTTCTTTTCCTTATTGTTGAAGCCTGCTATAACTGCGGTAGAGGTGGCCACATTGCCAAGGACTGCAAGGAGCCGAAGAGAGAGCGAGAGCAGTGCTGCTACAACTGTGGCAAACCAGGCCATCTGGCTCGCGATTGTGACCATGCGGATGAGCAGAAGTGCTATTCTTGTGGAGAGTTTGGACACATTCAGAAAGATTGCACCAAAGTGAAGTGCTATCGGTGAGTTGGTACACTGCTAGAACTCTGCATATTGTTGCAGATGGCTCAGCTGAAGGGAAGTATATGTGGGGTAGTGCTTTCGATGGGAATTGGCAAGGACCAGATGAGGCTGTTTTCAGTGGCTTATTTCTACAGCATTAGGCTGTATTTGCCATGGTGAAGTATGTATGAGTATAGATATCTCCCTCCCCGCACTCCTAGATCGGATTTCACGGTAGGCCAGGATGGCCTTGCCTACAAACCCTCTTGCCTTGGCTTTTTGAGTGTTGGCATTAAGGTGTGTGCCATAGCAGCTGCTTTGCTTTTTTGGTGTTTTTGAGACAGTCTGGCTGTGGAGCCCAGGCTGGCCTTGAACCCACAGAGATCCTCCTGCCTCAGCCTCCTGAGAGCTGGGTTTATAGGCATGTACCATCATTCCCTGCCTATACATATTAAACTGTAATTCTGGCTTACTGTTGCTCAGGCTGGGTTTGAACTTGGGGATTTTTTGCCTCAGCCTCACAGAGTGGTGAGATTACAGACATGTGCTGCCACATTCAGCTGTTGGGGTTTATTCAATGTCAGTTGACCTCTAGGGTCAAAAAAAGTTTTTGTTTTAAGCAGTCTCGCTATGTAGTTCAAGCTGGTCTTGAACTTATTATAGTGTAACCTAGGCTGATCCAGAACTCATGGTGATCCTCCTGCCTCAGCCTCCTGAGTGTTGAGCTTGTATGCATTAGTATGCTCAAACAGGACAAACATTTGAGTTCTATGACCTACTTATTCCTGCCCTTAGTTTATTAATATGAAGTGTTGTATTATTCAAGACAAACATGTTTCTTTGCTCATAGTGTGCTTTTATTCAGCAATAACGATTGCTTTGGTAAACAGTTTTACTTGTTCCAAACATCATTGTGAAATTCTCAATTTCTTTTTCAGGTGTGGTGAGACTGGTCACGTAGCCATCAATTGCAGCAAGACGAGTGAAGTCAACTGTTACCGCTGTGGCGAGTCAGGGCATCTTGCACGGGAATGCACAATTGAGGCCACAGCCTAATTATTTTCCTTTGTCGCCCCTCCTTTTTCTGATTGATGGTTGTATTATTTTCTCTGAATCCTCTTCACTGGCCAAAGGTTGGCAGATAGAGGCTACTCCCAGGCCAGTGAGCTTTACTTGCCGTGTAAAAGAAGGAAAGGGGTGGAAAAAAACCGATTTTCTGCATTTAACTACAAAAAAAGTTTATGTTTAGTTTGGTAGAGGTGTTATGTATAATGCTTTGTTAAAGAACCCCCTTTCCATGCCACTGGTGAATAGGGATTGACGAATGGGAAGAGTTGTCAGACCAGTAAGCCCGTCCTGGGCTTCTTGAATATGTTCCCATGTAGGAGGTAAAACCAATTCTGGAAGTATCTTTCAACTTCCTTAAATAACTTTAATTTTAGCATAATGATGGCCTTGGATTGTCTGACCTCAGTAGCTGTTAAATAACATCAAGTAACATCTGTATCAGGCCCTCATAGAACATACAGTTGAGTGGGAGTAAACAAAAAGACAAATGTGTGCGCTAATGGCTGTGTGAGAGAACTGATAGACACCTAGACAGGAACACCTTCATCACAGCGTTGGTGGTGGACCTACAGTTGGGGATGGCAAAGGTTTAGAACACAGTTTTTCAAAGACTAAATCTAAAACCCAGAGTAAACATTGATGCTCAGAGTTAGCATAATTTGGAGCTATTCAGGAATTGCAGAGAAATGCATTTTCACAGAAATCAAGATGTTATTTTTGTATACTATATCACTTAGACAACTGTTTCATTTGCTGTAATCAGTTTTTAAGTCAGATGGAAAAAGCAACTGAAGTCGTAGAAAATAGAAAATGTAATTTTAAACTATTCCAATAAAGCTGGAGGAGGAAGGGGAGTTTGACTAAAGTTCTTTTTGTTTCAAATTTTCATTAATGTATTTGGTGTGAAATGCTGTATTAAAGAGGGGAAAATATAGGATTGAAACCTTGAAGTTTTAACCTTTTTTCTTAAAACTTGGTCATCGTTGCAAAGAAAACGTCCTTTTATAAGGACATACGTTTGAATACTTAGTTGTTTCGCAAAATAGTAGGAAACTTTATTCTTCTTGTAATCCATTATAATGATGCCCATTAGTGCTGTGATCATCCTGAACAGTTTTAACAGCACTACTGCGTTTGAGCATTTCACGTTTTTCTCCACTTTGTAAGGGTCTGGAGTGTTACATTCCTTGTTTTTTTCTGGGGTCCCTTTTAGAATTGACATGGGCATTAGAAAATAACCTAGCTAATAACCTCACTTAATAAATGAATAAGAGTTTAGATTGCTCAAAAGATGAGACAGTTGAGCCTGGAAACCTGAGCACCCTTCGCACCCCATCGTCCTCTCGCTGTGTCCCTCCCACTAAATTAAATTTAGTCAATGATACATTCTTCCCCATTGAGGTCATGTTACCCTTCACAGCTCTAACCATGTGTGTGTTGTGTATCTGGTCAGTTTGTTAAGTATCTCATGTTGTCAGGATGCTGCTTTAGTCTGTGCTGTGTGCCTTTGCCAACCATGTCAGATAAGCAAGCAGAGCAGTCAAGAAAATGAGGTTACACCAGCACAGATTCGTTTCCTAAGGTGTGCAATCTTAGTGTCTTTCTATTTGATAGTTCCACTGAGCAAGTGGTCTGTCTCAACTTTTAATGAAGTACATGTATGTTGATAATTGTGTTTTTGGCCACAAATAGCAAACAGTACAGGGAATGACCTGCTTCAAAGGAATCACTGTTAAATGCAGTCAAATGTGAGGTTTGGAGGCCATTGCACATGTGGCCATTTCCTCCCAAGGTTTCCTTTCTCATGTAGGAAACCTAAAATAACAAAGGGATGACCTTTTCTTTTAAGTCACTCCAGTTCTGATTATTAATAGCATTCTTTTGTCTTGTTTTATTTAATAGCTTTGTATGTTGAGAAGTTAAATGGTCTGTTTAGCTTTACAGCTACTTTGCTTCACATGATTGTTCTGCATGGGTGGTCCTTGAACTGTCTTTGTTTTGAGACCATTTCACATGCATAGGGCCCCATTCACAGCAAACCACAAAAGGCTCCTTCATGATGAGTTTGCCTTGACTTTGAAGACTGGAGGGGGACAACATGAACATGTATTTTTCAGGGAAATCAAGCTGAATTCATAGCCAATGTGCTGCTGTTGTTGAAGGAATGAAAGCTTTGTTGTGAGACTTGAATTTAAAGTGCTTAAAACCCAAATGGCCAGGGATGATGCTGCATTCTTGTAATCCCAGTGTGAGACCCTGTCTAAAAATGAACAGGATACTCTGATAAAAACACACTTAGAGGGTGAAGATTTTGTGGAAAGGAAGGAAGGGAAAAGAAAAGGGAGAATGGAGTTTCCAATTTGGAAAAAAACTATGCAAGTGATGAGGTGACACCTCCCAGCTGTGACCATATTCCTATCCAGTAGTTTTTTGGTTGATAGTTCATACATAGTGGACCTGAACAGAAAATGGCAGAGCTCAGAGTTTGCATTCACAAGACCTGTTTTTAGGCAAACACAAACACTGAGAGGAAGATTTTGGTTCAGCTTTTGTTTTTATGTTCAAACAGTGCACCTGAGAGAGGAAGTAGGGTTTATTTGTAGTTGACTTTTTTTAAATCAGAAGTTGGAGTACATGAGCATTTGGATTGTGCGCATATTCCTGCTCGTCCTCATCACACTGAAGCAGCACCTTACTGGCTGGTCCCGTAGCCACCCATGGTGGATGCACTAAGGCTGTGTCTGAGTCACTGCACTCAGTGACGATGAACAGCAGCTGCCAAAGGACTGGACTTCTGGATTTGCTGAAAGATTAAACAAGTTTTAAAACCTTGCAAATTAGAAACCTGCTTGCCATAGAAATTTAAGCACTGGTGAAAAAAAATATTAAAGCTCCCATTTCCTTCTAGGCTGGCTTGTTTTTTGTTTGAGACAGGGTCTCAATGTGGTTTGGCCTGCTCTTGCATTCACTGTAGCCCAGGTTGGCCTCTTAACTCCGGATGATCCTCCTGCCTCAGCCTCCCAACTGCTGGGATCAGAGGCCTGCAGCACCACGACTGGGGCTTTCTTGAAAATAGCCCTAACTGGGCAGGTGCATGTCCTTCCTTCAGGCAGCACTGTGAACCAAACTAGGGGCTGGGAGGGCAGGGATGAGCTCTGCAATATCTGCTCTCCTGTCCCTGTTGAGCACCCAGTGGCTGCTTGTTAACAGTGGTTAGAGGGGATAGTGCTACATCTGTTAGGGGCGGGGGCTGCTTTTTTCAACTGAAAATGTAGTGAACGTCCTTATGTGGGTTGTGCTGTTCTTGTTGAGTTGACTTTCACGTACTTGGTAGAGAGTTCAGTGTCCAGTGCCAATACTAATATTTGGATAGGTGATTCTAGCTGCTGGGTCTATTGATCCTGCGTCAGATTGTTTCCTTAATGGTTTTTTTTTTTTTTAATCAGATAGGTCATTGAGAAGAAAAAGCCTTGAAATTAGAATATTTGCAAAAAAGTAATATAGAAATAGGGTTTTTTCATTTCTTAAAACTTCCCTGCTGAGGATCCAGTGTGTGCTTAGTAGTCAGGGGTAGCTATGCAAAGCTTTGTTCCTGGCCTTTCTTTAAGTCCATCTTACTAAGTTGCCCAGGTTGGCCTCTGACTTGATCCTGCCTCATCTCCCAAGTAGCTGGGATTACTAATGTGACTGACTATGCCTGGGTAGAAACTTGTTTATTAAATAGATAATTTTTTAAAAAGATCTTTAAAAATTCTCTTTGTCAGCTGGGCGTGGTGGCACATGCCTGTAGTCCCAGCACTTGGGAGGCTGAGGTGGGAGGATTACTGAGTTAGAGACCAGCTGGGTTACAATGTGAGCTCAAGGCCAGCCTGAACTGCATAGTGAGATCCTGTCTCAAAAAAAGCAAAAAAGAACAACAAAAAACTTAAAACAAAACCAAAAGACAATTTAAAAAATTCTATTTGTCAGCCCAGGAGAACACAACAAAATTGAGTATCTTCCAGTGGTGATTTGGCTCAGCTAGTGGGAGGACAAATGTATAGGTCCCCTGATTCTGTGAGACCAGGCTTGAAACTAGCTTGGAAGAATAACAGGAAGCAAAGCAACCACGACTTAGGTCAGTAGAGGGAATAATACCACAGCGATTGTCGTGTCAGCCGACTTCAACTACCTACAAATTTGTCTGCTTTACTCTTTCTAAAGCAAATTGTAGCCATCATGCAGTTTTGCTTGTATGTGTCATTTTGCAAAGAGAACTTATTTTTGGCAGTCCTGAGGATTGAGCCCAGAGCCTTTGCACTGAACTCCATCTCTAGCCCCCTGGCTTTTTTTTCCCCCCTTAGAGTAAAACAAAATAAAATGAAACAAGATGATACCATGAGAATGCTTAGATTTCAAAAACAAGACAGTAGGAAATCAACAACAGTTACTATATTGCACATTGTTGTCCTCTAAATAGTTGCTCAGACTACCAGATACAGGCATGCAAAATTAAACAAGATAAGCCCTGTGTTGTTTTTCAATTGATACCAGTTCAGAAATTTCAGGTGTGTAGCTTCTAATTTCTTTGTCTCCTGAACTTGTTCTGGGTGACATACAGGCATGCCAAATCAAACAACATCAGCACCAAGTTGTTTCTTTTTTTTTTTTGATAATACAACATGTAGGTTATTGTACATAACCATAGGAATTACGAAAAATAAGGACAGTGCTTATTGTTAGATTCCTTGAGGAGCATGTTATTTTAGTTTGTGTGCGTGTGTGTGGCACTGGCGATTGAAGCTAGGGCCTTCATGCTAAGCTATGTCCCTCAGTCCTTGTTTCTTTTCTGTTCTGTTAAGACAGGGTCTCACTAAGTCCTTAACTTCCTCAGGCT